>CAFUXE010001343.1:33500-94042 GCA_903364295.1 Serranus cabrilla
ATGCCTCTGCAAGTTGAAAGCAGTGACGACAGTGTAGGTGAGTGGGTTCAGGTGTCCTGGCATACATAAAGTGTACAATACATGTCTATAGTTTCTCACCGGGGATACCGTCCTCTGTATTTATCACACTCACTAACCACATTAGGCCACAGTACTGCAGATAAAAGTGTACCCATTTACCCAGATGGCTCTTCAATGGAGGAAAATCATATGTGTGATAATATTAGACATGGACTTCAAACTGCAGGCGTCTGCGCTCACATGTGGTCTGCCTGAGTCTTTCCCTCCTGGTGGCCTGCTCACCGCTGATCCAAGAGTAAGAAAGAACAACACATGTAAATTTAAGAGTGAGTCAAGAGGCTGTCCACACCCACCGCTGCGGGGATGTTGTCAAAAGAACAAAATTTAATAAACCTGTCCATGACACCTGCACACACACTTTCTTTCTCTCAGCGTCTCTTGTGTTGTCTCTTTCTCTCTATGACACACACACACCTGCCTAAGTGAAGGATTTACTTGTATTACACACAGTACATTGAACATGCCAATCACCCAACAGTGCAGCTGTCTGTGTGTTGTCTGTGAGCTGTCTGCATTCCTTTGGAAATTAACTGTGCACCTCAAATACTCTCAGACACGCAGCTTTAAATGCTAAAGTGGGGACAAATGTCGTGACAAGCTGTTCCATCAGATGCATGTCAAAATCACTCAAATAGTTTTTTAATTACCATAACTGAATGACTAATGCTGACCAAGATATTAAATTCATACCGCAATGATTCATAGAGAACACAAATGAACTCAGAGCTGCTCTGCTACTGTGTAGTCTCACACCCCTTCACCGCACTTTAATTCCAAGATTAATTTCAAGATGTCATACCATGTAAGCTTAGCTGAACCTTATAGTGACAGACAACTGTTGTAATTTCTGTTTCTGCAACCACAACTGACAATGATGTTGTGGTAAATCCACAGGTGGATAAAGTATAAACAGTAATTAAGAGTAAATAAACAACAAACTGAAAATCATTAAACACATTTCTAAATATCATTCCAAATAGTATTTTACTTCTATTGTTAAATCCCATTTAAAGGTAAAGTATGATATGTACCTGGAACTGTGCTATATATTCTGTGAGTTGAGTACTTATATTATCCCAAATGTTTCCAACAATATTCAAACCCAAACAAATCTATCATTTTAGTTTAGTTTCCTGTCAATGGCGTCATATCCACTTTGCACACACGTCAGCGTTGTGGTTGTCTGTTAGAAACTAGCATCCGAAAAACAGTGATTTCTTTTAATTGAAACTACTTTATTCAGTGTTTTTACCGGTTTTGATCCCCTGATCTGTCTGTTTTAGAGAGCAGACCTCTGTGGATAACTCAGCTCCCAGAAAAAAAAACACCTGAACAATGAAAACTGAATTAATTCTAACAGAGAGAAACAGGCTGTAATGAGGGCATTGCATTGTATTTTGTTTTTGTTTTGATTAAGAGATCTCTAGTGGCAGATAATTACCTAAAGCACATTTAAATCAGAACCAAAATGTTTCAATATTTTTATAAAGTGGAGAACAATCATTTAAATGGATCCTTCTTCCACAGCCACATCACAGACCAAATCTCCAAATGGACCGGTTTAAAACCCAACCACCACGTATCGGAGGGCCAGTAGTTGCTATGATGTCGGGGATGCTGGTATTGACATAAAGCCTGTTTACTCCACTGTGCTCCCTCTGTAAAGATTCTGTCCACAGAGACCTCATACGGGGCGAGGGGACCCCTATTCATCTCCTCCCAAATGGGATAGCATCCTCCAGGGGAGAGGGGTGACACGGTCCCTGCCAAGGCGATGGGGAAGTCCTTCTGCTGATAATAGCAGTCGACGGGGGGAACAACCTCAGCAGGCACCAGGCCAGACAACTGTCAATCAAAGTATCTCTCCTCTTTTTCCACTTTTGGTTGCTGCTGCCCCTCCTCTCTATGTGTCTCTCTTTCTTCCATCTCGACTCCTCTCCTTCACAGTGTGCACACTCCAGAAAACTGTGGATGTAATCTCCAGCCTGGAGAACCTCGCAGTGAACATAATGAGCATGATGCTCCGACAAGGATCAGTCGGGGCACTGATGACGGCAAACATCAATTACAGATGTGTATCTGTAAATAATAAGGCATTTTAATGGGTCAGCTAATTGCATATCAGCAAGGACAACAGCCACAGTGAAGTAGAAAACAACATCAGAACATTCTGTCCAACTCTTTCCCTTAGTGCATTAGATAACAAATAACAATCAACAATGGTGGATCCCTTTTACCTAATTAGTAATTACCACAATGATAATTACACGACTGTGCAATGGCATGAAACAAATTGTTATGAGAATAAAGTGCGTTCCCCTCTCAATTTGTTTAATTTGTAACTTTGAGTCTAAATCATCCATCCATCACTTCTAAAAAACAAAAACAAAATAAGCTGCATGGAAGAAAGAGGACAAGGAATTAAATGGAAACTCTGGGACTGACTGATGTTTTAAACAATGAATTCATGCACATGCCCACCTGAAGACTTTGATTATAATAATGCTTCCTGTAGCTGAATAACATTTGAAGACACAAAGCCAAAATCTAAGAAAAAAAACATAATTCAACAGGTTCAAATCTCTATTTGGTCCATGTCAGTGGCATAAGGTAGTTAGGATCGGCCCCAGTGCTAGTTAGAAGTGAAGCACTCTCTCTCATAAGCTCTCTCTCTCTCTCACAGACACACACACACACACACACACACACACAATAAAATGATTTGTTATAGATTGTTACACCGGAACAACAATTTCTGAAACATTATGTGGCACACAGACACAGCCTCCTATTGAGTGTCTTTGGCTAAAGAGCTTTAGGGTTTGACTAACAGGGAAAACTATTTCACTTCTTCAGAGAAAAGTGTAATAGATTAAAATCTCTTAACTGATAAAATCTTGGTAACTATACTAGCATACCTAAGAGGGCACCCAACAACACATTTAACAGAAATAAAACACAATATATGTGGTTGTATTGCAACAGAAACTTGTTGACTTGCTCCACTTGCAGTAGGGACGTGTCTGAGCGACGGACCAGAGATGGAAACACTCGTAATGATAAAAGCAGAACTGTCACCATGGCCCAGTAAAAGTGGGAGAGGTAACGCCATTCTTTTGCTGCAAGCTGTCTATTAATGAGACATCACTCCATCAGGGGTGGTCTGTTATGACATCTACCAGAGGCAATTTGTGTGTTTTTGTTTGTTTGTATACAGCATGTGTGTATGTGTGTATATTTGGACACTCTTGGCCCAAAGCAAACACTGAATAATGCAGATTTCTAGGGTAAAAAAAAAAAGTAAGACCTACAGTGCATTCGTTATGATGGACATGAAACATTTTAATGCAAGGCAAGAGACGAGCATAATTACTCTTGTGACAGAGGACAGGATCAACAGAAAGAAGCACCTAACCCAAGGATCAACAATGTGAACTCTGTCCACCAAAGATTACCACTGTTATTAAAATATATGTACATTATAAATATTTTTTGGCATTTATTTTCTAAAGCTATTTCATCAGAATAATCACCTAAAATATATTTTTTTTATTGTTGGTATTAATTTATATTAATAACTACACGTGTGTACTTGGTTTGCGTGAGCTGATGTAACCCTGCTGTGGATTATTGGATGAATCAGTGTTATTGAGGTGGACCATCCACTTCTTTTTAAAGCAAGCTTTTTACATTTACAAGTCACCGTGTGTGCGTGTGTGTGTCTTAACCAGCTTTATGTATAGCAGGTATTTGCGTGTCTGAGAGTGGTATGGTATAAAAAGAAACCCCAAGACTCATAAAATATATAACACAGCCCATCTTGCAGATTTTCCGATTGGAAACATTGGCACACACACATTCAACATGCACTCACACTCTGGTGTGCTGTCATCTTTTTAAGCAGGGGAAATGCTCCTTTAAACTGTTTGTGCAGCACGTCTGTTTAATCTGCTCTTGTCACTTTTACATGACATGATTCATTTATTTTGGGTGTTACAGCAGAGAAACATTATTAACACTATTATTACATGTTCAAGTCTCACTGTTTGCTCAGTCTGAAACTATATTTACACACAGATTGTATTCCCTAGAATAATATAATGATACAGCAAATGTATTTCCAATTAATATCAGGTGATAATAGACATTTTTCCCACTTTTATCTATTATCAGTGTAGACTTTTCAAATTATAAAAACTAAGGTTTCTATTATGTTTAATTACAATTTGCTGATGAGAACAAAATCACACAACATCTGACCATAATATTAAGACACAAATCAACTTAAAGGAATACTTTACATGCAACATGACCATTTGAATTACTATTATTCCCTGAATCCTTGACGAACTGAAGTAAATGGAAGTTGCATTTAACAACAGCAAAATTATATCATAATCTAAGTCCCTTTTAAGGGACATTAAGTGTTTCCTGCTTGAACAGGCATGAGACGGTTAAGTGTTGAAACTGCATATAAAGATGCAGCTTCACTTCCTCCGTCTGTCACAAAATGAAGATATTCAACTTCCCTTGCTAACAAGCAGGATAACTAGTGTTAGTGTTAGCTCATGATGTAGCATCGGGGCTTCAAAACTGCAGTCCACAAACAAATGGATGATCCATTCACTAACCATTCACTGCCTCCACTGTTATCATACAGTCTGTTGTGTGGATATGTTTTAAATAGTCAAATTGTAACTAAAATGCATGTGCATAGACCTGCTTTCTGATCTTTTAAAATGTATTTATACTTGGCCTTTCATTCAAGTCTTCAACTCTTAACAACTGAAACAAACACATATTTATGATGTTTTATGACAAAGTGTCTCTTCTCTGTCTCTCTGTTGAGTTCAGAGGATCCGCAGATCTGTGGACTGTTTGCTCTCTCACAGCGTTTCCGCTGACATCACCAAGAACTCCTTTTACCAGTCGAGCAAAGTGCCTGGCATCAACAGAATGAGCACAGCATTCTCTCTTGCACAATGGATTCCCCCGAACTCACCAAACTCTCATAATGACCAAGTCTCTCAATCCATGGCTGTGGTTGATGTTTGGCTTGCACTGTTGCTGATATTGCCCCCTCCTCCTGCTCTCTCCTTTCAAGTCCACCCATTTGACAAAGTGAAAACAGCAACAAAAACACAAACAAAAACCTCCCCCGAGCTCAGGCACGCACAGCCAAACCTGACATTCTAATTAGTTTTAAAAGTAATTGCTCGAAATGATTAGTTGAGTTGGGCCACTTTCCCCTGTTACCTCTGAATTGGAAATATAATTGCGGCGGACAGTAATTGGCCAGCCATAGACTGTTGGTTATTGTAGTCTGTTGTGGCCGGCTGCATCATTACCAAGGCTTGGACGCGGTTCAGCTTTTGAACTACAGTGACCGAAGAGGAACACAAACACACACGCACGCAATGCTCTGCTTCCCCATGCCAGCTCGCCATCACCACTTGGGCCCATGTCCCGCTCTAAGGATCTAAGTTGTTTTCCATCCTGACCTCTCTTTTTTTCTTTCTTTCTCCTCTCCCTTTCTTTGCCCCTTCCCTCCTCTACCTTAGGGGCAAATGGACTGCTTTTTCGAGAGAAAGGGAAGCTGCGAGCTCTAATCCGGAGAGGAGAATCTTCAGCTTGTAGTTAGAAAGTGGGGGAGCAAAGAGAGAGAGAGAGATAGAGAGAGAGAGAGATTGTATAGGAATAAGAGACGGGACTCGGGTGAAGTGTCATCTGAATCATCCATGTGGTACGTACTCATCCAAGCCCTTCATGTATGATAATTACTATGTCTTTTGTCTGCATATCTACACGTGTGTCACTGTGTGTGTTTGTGTGTTTCTCTGTGTATGCTCTCTCTGTTATTGCCTGGATCAGTCCGTGTCTGTTTATGTTTGTTGTGCACAGTTTCCTTTGCTAAATTGTCTGGAAGCCGAACAGCCCCCATCAGTAAACCAGGCAGAAAGGGCTGCGTATCCCGCTACAGGATCCAGGACATGCCAGGGGGACCACATACACACACACACACACACACAATCATTGTACCTTAATCTCTCTGACTCACAAGCACGCACACACACCAACTGACTGACTAATTGACTGACCATCAGAGGGGAAGACGGACACATAGTTTAGTTTGTAGCCATTAGACTTATGATCATGCTTATCCAGTGTTGAGAGAGCTACTCATTCCACTACAGAATACTAAATCCATGCACTAAAGTGACATTTCAAACATAGTCCATTAGATTAATTAAATTAAGTAAAATATTGTGAATACTTGGGGTTTTGCAATACTATCAAAATGGTCTTGCTGAGCTTATTTGTCTGGGTCTTATATTTCCATATTAAAAAATGTCCTAACAGTGTCCTGACTGTTTAGATGAAATGTGTGCCTCATGAAATTTAGTGCAAATATAACGAAACAAACATCTGCCATGGCCATGCCAAAATATATTGAGGATCTGCCCCATGATTCAGATAAACTCCAAAATCTAATCGGTTCTTCCTTCGTCAATGCTTAATCACACGTTTCTAAGGTCAGGGTCAGGTAACAATAACAGGGTTAGGATTAAATAAAAACAAAACAATAATTCCAGAAAACAGAAAACAAATCACTGTGGTTTGCAGAAACGTACAATGCCAACATGTTTTGCTGGTGACTGGCTTGCCATGCTTGGGTTACTTGTTTCACTCACTTTAATAAAAAATCAGGCTGCGATGCTGCTGACAAAAAGACAAACAAAACAAACTGATCCAAAAACAGAACCTCTTTCGGTAATAAAATAATCCCTTCGAGTAATCTATTTTTAGAGATGCATTCAGAACACCACCAATTT
Source organism: Serranus cabrilla (assembly GCA_903364295.1). NCBI lineage: Eukaryota > Metazoa > Chordata > Actinopteri > Perciformes > Serranidae > Serranus > Serranus cabrilla. The sequence continues at coordinate 40,415 of CAFUXE010001343.1, forward strand.
ACAACTAATACAATTACTCATATTTTAACTTTATATTTAATTTTATAAAAGTAATACCATTACTTGTATTCCGTTACTCCCCAGCCCTGCTAATGACACAGACAATTATATGTTGTGAGACGAGGCTTGTCTTATTAACTCGGGTCTTTTCCAAAGGTGACAAACAAGAGACGAGGAAGCTCCACACCCTCGCCTCCTGCTCTATATACCCACCACAGAAAACACAATCCAGAAAGAGAGTGCTCCCAACTGCAAATGTGTATCTACCAATTACTCTCTCCCTCTCTCTATTAAGCAAAGTGGGATATAGGTCAGGCCTGTCAGACTAAGGCTTCTGTCATCCCCCCTCCCCTCCCTGCCCTCTATGCATCACTTCTTGCCCGAGGATAGAGGTCCCATAGCTTTCCATTAGGACCCTCAGTATATGTACAGTAGAGGCCCCTCACCCCGTACTAACACATACTCCCACCCACCCGCACCATTAGAGAGAAGAAGCACTAATAGTGTTGACTGCCTTTAGGGGGGAAAAACACTAAGGCCAAAGGCAGGCGAAAACCCTCAGCTTCACTGTATTGACTTCATGCACACAATGTGCCAATACAAGCAAAAAAAATATAAAAGTTACTTTCAGTGTTCACAGTCTCACTTCTTTAATGAAATCCGGCAAAAGTTAAGTTTTGCCTTCTAAATAGTCTTTGTGTTGGGTTGTTTTTTCCCCCGCTCTTTGATTAGTGGACTGTGAGTATCGACAGCCTGGTGTGTGTGATCATCACAACAAACTGACAGTAGGGAGCTCGATAGCCGTCCTACCCAGCCTCCAATACCATCTGTCTAGTATGGATCTCTGGAGGTTGACGCCTGTTGGCTTGGGAGATGTACACACCACAAGCCTCAAGGGCTGGCAGAACAGAGTTGGAGGAGGTGTATCTGCCCCACTTGAAGCTGTTCAGTCATCTTCACACACAGAATAGGGACCGGTAGAGTATCCCCTCTCTCTCTCTTTCTCTCTCACACACACACAGAAAAGCAAGTGTGATCAAACGCGACTGTGATGTCTTAATTAAGAAGTACTAACAGGCTTGATTAAAAGAAGAGAATGAAAGGATCCGTCAATGAAAGGAGCAATTCCCATATCAGCTAACAGCAACACGAGGAGGGAGAGTAAAGGAAAAGTGAAGGAAGAAAACAGGATGCATCAACAGAACAGAAATATGCAAAGAGAGAAGGAGGAGAACTGAAGCATGCTTGAATTCACGCAGCAGTGCGATTGATATGGCTTCCACTTACAAGCAAAAGTTTAGTGTGATAAAGGCTACATAAGTTTTCATTAGTGACCTCCTGCTGCTGGTGCGTCTTTAGGACAGAGATATTTTTGTTTGCAGACAGCACTAAAAGGGACATTCGGCTGTCAGAGTAATGCTGCAGCGTCTGACCCAGGTTTACTTTTGGGTCACGTTCTCGAGCATGGATATGAAAACAAACAAACCAGGCCATTACCAGTGACGGGCGGTTCTCTCACTGTCTTTACCCATACCTCCAGCGCTCCTCTTTCACGTGTCTCTGAGCTTTTAAAGGATTCAATTAACCTGAAATGAACTAAGGAATCAAGCAAACAGATACTGCCTGTCTTCCCGTCTGCGCCCCATATCCAACTATTCTCCACTCCAGTTCCCTCTTGTCCCTCGTGCCCCCTCCAGTTATTTCTCATCTTCCTCTTGTTTAACTCCTTTATTTTGTCTGTGCAACAGTTTTAGTAAACACAGTATCAAGGGCAAGTATCAGGACCCTGTGGATTAAATAATAATAATCATCATCATTAATCTTTTATTTTATTTTATTTTATTATCCAAAGTGATATACTGATCAAATGCTTATTTGAAAGTAAATCCTGTGAAATGAAGGTCCAAAACTGATATTAAAAACATTCAAAAGAAAAAATGGTAGCTTCCTTTTTTTAACGTATTGCTCTTGGTTAACATATAAAAACAAGCACAAGACAATAAACCTACAGCGACTGTTCATTAACTTAGCATAATGAGCACTTTATCAGGGTAATTTGCTGTGCTAATTTTGTCACTTTAAGCAATAGGATGATTACAGTAGTTTAGAGACACCATTGTCTCAAAAGGCTCATACAGACAGTGACTGTGGCAGAGAAGCAACAAAGGATGCATTCGTAACAACTACTTCGCTAAGAATTTGGACACCAAATAAGTTATACATGCTATTTAACAACAACAGGAGTTACAGCCAAATACAAAAGGCATGAAATACGAAGAGGCGCCAAACCTGAGAAACCTGGCCCAAAGCTCCTCTCTGCCACTGATTGTTAAAACAAGAGAAGAAGAGTTCCATTTAAAAAACAACAACAAAACAAACTGTGGAAACTGCAAAAAGTTGTAAAACCATACAATAGTAGAAGAAATGGGCATAATAATGCTGGTTTGTGGCCTTGAAAACGGCATTTTGGCCGTCGTCATCTTGATTTTGTGGAATCAGTGCATGGGTGAAACAGATATGGCAGCCCAGTGCATGCTATGCTAATTAGCCTGTTGCTTCCATAATTCAAAATGAACTGCCCACTTCCTAGAGTGTCTTTTAGTCCAACCAAATGCTGAAAAGACAGACCACTAAGGCTATTGATTTACTATAAATGAGACCATGATAAATGACTTCTTTTTACAACCAGTGGAGTCGCCCCCTGCTGGCATTTAGAAAGAATGCAGGTTTAAGATGCCTAAGCATTGGCTTGACTTTATAGACCCAGAGGATGTTTTTGACAAGAATGAAGATTGCGTGGAATAAAAAACATGAGGATAGGAGTTCAATGCAAAATTGGTAGATTTACTCTTTAAAAGCTTTAGCTTAGCATAAACAAGCACTAAGGATTGTGAGGAATTTTCTTTATCCATGCCATTTACATTTCGTATTGAAAGTGCTGAAATATTTAACACAATATCAAACTTTAACTATGTGATCAATCTTCATGCCCATACAGCGTTAGGTATTGAGTACATTTTACTTACAGAGCTACATACAAACTGCAGCAACATTATAATAGTCCTCTTGTGTTCTGTCCCTGTTCTGTAACAGAGGCAGCAGACACACCTCAGCCCTGCTGACAGCCAACTCTCTGACTCTGTGCTGCTGCATAGCTCAGCACAGCTGTCTGTTGTCCGTTTCTTCCGATCTCTATCTCTTCCTGCCTTGCTCCCAGCTTTGTGCCCACTCAGCATGATAATGATATACACCTCTGCCCGGTCATCTCTTTGAAACTCTGGTCCCCTGACACAACTCAAAGCATGACAGCAAAAGCAACACAGGATTTATCTGTATTCTTCAAATGAAGGTACCATATGAGAGTCCGGTCAGGCATAATTGTGACACCGGCTCACTCTCTCCTTGAGAACAAAAAATAAGACAGAGTCTCTTGTACAACACTTGGGGCTTAACCTTGTTAACATTATTTAAATCATAAACATCGCTTCATCCACCAGCGCTTGAGTTACATTCGTAAACAGTCAGAGCTCCCTCTATGGGGCAGTATCTTTAAAGGGGCATGCTAAGATTACTTGTGTCAGCATTTCAGCTGAACACTGGCACTGTGTTGACACGCAGCAGATGAATATTAAACCTTGAGAAACAAAGATGTGCTTGAAGCAAAACCCTGCATAAATATTTTTCATATGCACACACACACAGACGCTCACACAATCTTGAGCGTCCCTCCCAGCAGGCACAATCACACTCAGGCAGATAATTCAGTGTCACAGGGAGCCTTGTCTCTGACCCTCTGGCCCCCTCCAGACAGAGGAAGCAGCTGGACAGGGACCCACGGCTGCCTGGAACTCACTTCCCCTGGGGAGCTCTAAGGAGAAGAGTCCCTCTCTGCCTCGGAGAATGACCAGCTGAGCTTCCACAGCTCAGTATGTGAATGTGCTGTTATGTCTCTGTGTCCAGAAAGGTCTTAGCAGGCCTGGAAACAGGCAGCATGGCAGGAGTTTTTGAGAGAGTCAGCAGGCTGATGAAAAATATATCGCAACCAGCTTAGTTCCTCCCTTTGGTCAGATTTCTGTAAAGTTTTTGCTTCTATTAAGTCACTATGCTTTGCTCTAGCCTCTCTTTTAAAAGTGTGTGTTTGAAATGTACCTGTTGTTCAGAGATGGAATCTTATTCAGATTTAGGATTGAATTATTTTGGATACAAAACAAGGACATCCAGCTACAGTAATGCTACATTTTCACCACACTACTTCTCCCCAATAAATCTTCATCATGCACATTTAACCAGGTTCCTGTTAGAAACCTGGTTAAATGTTTATATGACCGAGAAGTCAGGTTTCTCTAAGGTAGCTGTGTTTACCAATTTTCTCTTCACCCCGAAAACAGAACCATGTTTACATGACTTTTGGTTTCTACAGAAAGCTGACAATAAGGCCGCAACTAAAGTGCATGTAACATACTGGGTGTGAGACTCAGGTTTGGCTCCACACACACACGCACGCACACACAATGTTTGCAGTGGCGAGTGAGGCCCTTACTAAGTGCTTATTAATATTGTATGGTTAAATGGGAAATGTTAACATTTTTTCAATTGCCCTGGCAGCCTAATGAAATATTAAACAATAAGAGAGCTTTTGTTTTACCATAATACTAAGAAAGGGTAAACATGAAATTAATAACATCTTTTTTTAAGGAAATGAGACACGTCCCATCTGACGTCAGAGTTTATCAATTTAGACAGATACCCCTGTTTAAAGCACATGTACACACATGCAGCAAATATGTGATTTAAGTGCATTTCAGAGAGTAATTCTGACAGTATATGTACTGTTAGGCATGGTTTTAATGTGGTGATTCAACACTTGGTTATTTCTGTCTTATTACTGAAGAAGCACCAACACAAACCGTGTGCATCCCGTCTTTGCAACTGCCCACTCTGCCATTAGTATTTCCACAGAGACACAGCTTTACTTGCTGCTCACGCAATGCTGTTCCTATAGTGCTGCACACTACAGCCAACACACTGTAAGCTGCAGATGAAAAGGCTTTGTCTGTTATGAAACAGTAAGATATTCTAGAGATGATGCATGTATGATTGCATGGTGTTTTCCCCTTTGAAATTCTGACCTGATTAAATCAGCATGATTAACACACAATGTTAAATAAATATCAGTTTTATTCAAAAATGATTGGAAACAAAGTACAAAGTGAGTGACTCAGTCTGAGTCACTGTGGGACTCAGTGATCCGTCTGGTTGGGCTTTCACTGAGGGTCCCAAAACTATGAGGTGGCCAGAGCTGTACAGGACAAAGGGTACAGAGAATCAATGGGTTAAGAGAGAAACAAGACTCACATAAAATAACAAAATAAGCGCCTTACAACCATCACGTGCAACACTGTATCTCACATCTTGGACACATTTGCTAATGTGGCTTTTAATGATGTGTTTGACTTCAGAGAAGATCTTGTTATTTCATCAGCTGTTGTAATAGGGCCTCCAGTGGAGTGCCGCTGTCCAATCAGATGGACAGAAGGTTGGCTGACCTGTTTCCAGGGTCGTGGTTGCTATGACATCCAGTGACATGACAACACAGCAGAATGGAAAGCTAGACAATATGTTGTCCAGGCTTTGGTCAATCAGACACACTTGCTTTGAACTTCCAACCGACTCACGTCTCTGAATTGTGCTTAAAAATGGCCATACGGGACTAATGAATAACCAAATGAAGGAAAAACTCAACACGGTCAGAACCTAGATATGAGAGATTTATTCAGAGCCGTCAATCGTTTTCATCACTCTGAATCACAGGACTGTCAGTTCATGATTGTCTGGTCGCATATCAAACTCATGTATTTATCTGTTGAAATGTTATTTTTTGAGGAATTTAATACTTTTATCAGCATGGGGGTGAAAATGTTTGTAGATTTATTAATGGAAATCAATTAACGACACAGTTGTTAGAGAGCTACACATGTATTCATAAGACTGGATTCCCCACTGCTGGTCATAATAATGTGCTGTCACCCCGAGGTGACTGTGATTGCTGAGGGAAGTCTTTGTTGAGTCCAACTCCACTACTTGAGCCGTCTTTATACAAGTTGTGTATCTCTGATACAGCGGTGGTTAATTCATGCAGATCATCATCCTCTAAAGTGGAAATTGGCTAAACACGGGATGTTTCAGGGTTATTGGGACTGTCTGCATTATTAGCTGTGTATTTGGCTGGTTTCAGTACTCTGTTGGTAACTCAGATCAAATCGACAGGAACTGAAATAACTTTTGGACCCCTTTTTTTAGTTGATAGCTTGATAGGTGCCATATGACTTTGGGCAAAGAGACAAATCCTGATTTGTCAGAGTTAAAATTAATGTTAACACACTCTTATCATATAAGCTCTACTATTTTCCTAATTTGGCAAAATAAAAACAAATAACATTCTTACAAACAAAACAAAAAAACTACATGACAACATGCTGTACACTTCTGCTGTTACCTTTAAGCAAACACGCCCTCGGATGAGGGCGTAGGGAATCGGGCCATAGCTCCTTGAGTCAGTGGAGTTCCTAAGGTTATCCCCTTCTACCCATATATGGCCTTTGGGAACCTAAAAACATCAACACACACATGGAAACAGAGCAGAAAATGATTAACAAGTAGACTGTTTCAAAACAAAGCAATCAAACAGTTTTTTGGGGGAATCACAGGACTACTTTAACACGTTCAAAAGTGAGTTGATCTATTAAGTAGTGAGAATCTACCTTAACCCCACCCCTACCCCCAGCGAGCCGCCTCAGCCGTCCCTCCCTCCTCAGCCTATCTTAACGCCAACCTGCCTGTCCCTCCTTAACCCTGAACTGTCTTAGGAGAGGGGTCATGGGTAACGGGCAGGGTCGGGGGGGATTTAGAAGAACTTCAAACGGGGTCATTAGGCTGTTGGCTGAAATCTGCGCCCCTCTTACCCAGAGAGGGCAAAGCAAGAGAGGGGCCTGAGATAGCTGGGCAGAGAGGGAGAGAGAGGGAGAGAGACAGAGAGAGAGAGAGAGGGCTAAGCTGCGGCTAGCAGCAGTGTCCAAGGGTCTCCACCGCGGTCCGACCTGCCAGTGGGGCGGTCATCCAAGCGGGCTCTAATTCACAGTGACACCAATTATGATTAATCTCATCACTTTAGGAGAGTAGGCTTGTCAAGGCCCTAATTAAGTGCGCTGTCCCCCCTATATGTGCAGACAGGATCAACAACACATTATATTGTCATAATGGGCATCACAATCCACGAGTCTATTTTTGTGTTGCCTAACTTTTTAACGGCAAAAGTCTTCTGGAGGAAAGAGAATAACATGAATAAAGGAGCAGAATATTATCCACACCGAGATGACGTCACGTCTTCGCCTCTGCTCGCATTTCTCAGTCCCATCACCCTGCTCTCTGATTAGAGTCTTCAGTCCTACTGTGGGATGCTGCGTTTCGTTTCATATTCGATAATTGAGACAGATGATGTGACATAATCACGAGCCAGTGACATGTTGACCTAACATGAGGTAAACAACTCACTGAATAATGACGACACAAATGAATATCATTAAAGGAGTCATCTGAGAACCATATGTCAGCATGCTGGATTCCCACCATTACACCTCATTAACATGGTAACATATGCTGGCTCCCAAGCACAGGAAAAAGAAACACCACCGTTTGTCATCTGCCAAACCAGAACCCCCTGTTTCTCCTCAGCTTTTTCTTTTTAAAGCATCATCAATGTGGTGCTCATCCTAAAGACGTGGAGGTTTGATTAAGGAATTCCAAGTGGATGACCAGATTGGGAGAAACCCCTGCACAAACATATCAAATTATCTGAAATCAACAAAGCTTTATATAGCTGCTCTTGACATCACTTCTCTTTCATTTAGGATCCAGCCTGAGGAATACCACCATAGGCTCTGTTCACACCTGCATTAAAATGCGTCTCATATCCAAATTGTTTCTAGATTTTACCTGATTACATTAACATCTGGTATTAAAATGTGACTCCAGTGTCCATATTGAGATCCAATCCCTCTGCTCAAACATCGCTCTGTTCTCACTCTATTCTTTGCTGTCTCCTTCCGCTGCTGCCTCACTGATGATCCTTTTTATTTTTTAATTTCTCTAACTTTTCTCTTGTTGCTGCATGTTGTTCTGAGAGTCAGGTACGGTACGCCAGGGAGTGCACGTTCCAATTAGAGGCTGGTGATGGTAGCTGTTGTATCAGGATTGCAAATGCAATTGCAGTTACACTTCTGTTCGATGCAGTCACTGTGCATCTCTAACCGTCGCCAGAGGTGGTTTGGCCAATTTGAATAGAATCTATTTTCAGTGTCTTTTAGGTGCATTTACACCTGTACTTTCATGTGGTCAAGCACTATCCGGTTGCAATTCGATCACACAAAACACATGTTGATACCAGGTGTAAATGGGGCCATATGGTTAATCAATCCAATCGACAACAGCTAAAGTAAGCACTTTGATTTTAAGTTCTTTAAAAGTAAAACGACCTCATAGAGAAACCAGAACCTGAGTTAACACAAAAGTACTTTAAGAATCAACCAAGCAGTATTTCAGAAAAGTGAGAAAGTGAAAAGGTCTGAAACTTGACCTGCTGTCCTGTGGCCAGCACGAGGATAAAAGCTTATGTATATCACCTTGCAAGTCGCAGGTGTGTGAACAAGGGGGGGGATAAAGCTGAAGCTCTGAATTAAAACTAGGCTGATGCAAAGCAGCAGTGTAACCAGATAATGCACCACCCTTGACTCTGCTTTTCAAAGACAACTGCTGTTTCAAGCACCTGTAAATAGCCACAAAGCCTTTAGTGTCACATTATTTTTTTTGCATGCACATAAAGGCTGTGTTTTAGAAGCTTCTCTGTAGACACGGCGGAGTGGAGATACCCGTCATTTGTCAGTTTGGCACATAAACAGTATAAACATGTGATTTTGACAGTGGAACAGATGAAACTGTCATCACCAGATGTTTCCAACCACAAGTTTTCCAAAGATCCAGGTAGGCCTAACACGGAGCTGTATACTTTAGATGTGGAATCACTGTGATTGGTTCTGCCGGCGGCTCTGGCGTGATGGACGGCAGAGGTTGCACTCATTCTGTGGTTGTAGGCTGCAGGTCGACGTGAGGCATTGTGTACCTGTCAGAGACGTGTCGAGAGGCAGTGAAACTGGAGCTCTCCTCACTGTGGAGGTGTGATGTTTAACAGCCAAACCATTACAGTGCTCATTACATTAACATGATTGAGGTTGTGAATTATGTTCAGCTTAAATACATACAGGCTTATAGAGTTCATCTTTCACCATATTATACTGTCCATCTTTACCGCAAAGAACAGAATGTATGGGGGCATTTTGTCTCTCTCCCTGTCGCCCTCTCTCTCTCTCCCTCCCTTTGCTGTAATATTAGGGATCAAGTGTCATTGTTTTGACACAATAGCTGAGACACAGAAATGATTCCTAAAAGGTGACAGGGCAATTAGTCTGCTGTTGGATCTCTGAGGGTGGAGAGGACCTGCCTGTCTGTCAGAACAAAAAAGGAGGTGATGACAGGGTCTAACACCGCCTTCCAAAATACATCTTTACAGGTCCACCCATATTGCCTCACACCATCCTAACAGACACACACAAACACATACATTCTCTGGGGGAAAAAACTCCCAGAGGGAGCCCAAACATTTATGTTAACAGCGGGTATTTTCTCAGTTAGCTCAAATGCTGTCACCCAAAGCCAGTGATTTTGCTCCTGGGAGTTAAAAAATTAACATAGGGAAGCATATTAGGCTGCAGGATATAAAAAAGGCTGAGTGACAATCAGCATGCCTCGTGGTTATTCCAAGCTTCTCTCCTACTTTGTTTGTAAAACTGCGGCAGTTTAGAGTACCAAAATATTACAAATACACATTATAAAAAAAACTGTATTTCTGAAGATGTTCATGATAAAAAACAAACACAAGCTCACTTGCTTATGCCTAGAAATGAGATCTCAAAGAAGGGAAAGGTCTCTCTATTCCTGCTGCATGATGAGCGCAACTCCACTGTTATTCACCAGATACCAAAATAAATAAATAAATAAATAAAAAATCAAGGTCCATTTGTTGTACTAGTGAGCAAAGTTTTTTTGTCCTTTTACAAATATCCCTTTCAGCCCTGCATTATTTTACTGCATTTGAAAACTTAAATACCTTGATCAGATAAAATGAATAAAACATGTGGGGTCGCATAATTACTTGAATTCCTGCATATTTTCCTTTTATTTCAAGAAAATTCCAAATATCCTGTTTCCAGCTTCTCAAATGAATATTGTTACAATGTTTTGACCGTTAGAAGGAAAAAAGAAGACACCTAGTAGTGGATATGTGTGTTTTTTGAACATGTGTTAGACATTTAATCAACTAAAATGATTAATCAATTACTCAAAACAACAACAACAGCTAAATATTCTAAAAACAATTATTAATTGCAACCTCACATTTGTTGACTGAACCCACTGAACAGAGTCCCTTGTATTAAAGGCTACAATAAAATGTTATTGATTTTAACAGATGATTTGAGACAAGTTGCCACAGCACATGCATGAGTGATACATGTATCCCAGTTTTATTTGTGGCTGAAGACATAATGCATGAATGTGTTTTGTTTAGAATCACATGCACACACTGGCTGACTTTGCTTTTAATTAAAAAGTTACATTACTAACCCTAACCCAAAGCTACACAATCCTGTTTGACAAACAACAGCATGCATTAAACTGCATGTAATATGAGTGTGAGGCAGATATTTTTCCTAGTTTGGGATCAATTAAGTATATAAAGTCTATCTATCTATCCATCCATGACTCTATATCCATGGTCTTGAGTTGGATTAATTGCATTTGTAGATTAACAGAACTGCTACTACACGTATTGATTGGTTTTCATAGAGATGAAATAAAAGTGAAGCAGCATCCAAAATAAAGTCAGTAAGCCTAACCTTAAACTTGATGTACAAACCATAAATAAAGCAGCTGTCCACCTAGTGGGAAGTTTTAAAAAAGCCACAAACTGAGAAATCTATCGCTACATTCTGGGATCATGAATCACAACGCAGGATGTCACCTATTACAAGTTCAGTCCTCTGTATGAGGGGGTGAAGCTAGTAGAAGAAGAAACCTCTTTATTTCCTGTTTCATTTGTTGAATGACACTTACAGGTTTGGCCTTATGCTATGTTTTGCTGAACTCATTCAACAGTCTGCCCATAGTCTATAAAAACACAATAAATTCAAAAACGCGCAACTTGCAACGCAACCTTTGGTTTGAGAATGTATGCACACACACATACACACACACACTCTTTCTCTCTCTCTCTCTCCCCCTCTCACACACACACACACACACACACCTCCGCCCACCCATCAGTCTGTCCATTCGGCTGGCACTAACTCTAACAGGCTTCAGAGAGATTGCAGGCCTGAGCTGTGGGCGTTGGGGAGAGTAGTAATAGAAAAGCAATGACAGTGGTTTCAGCAGCAGAACCCCTGCTCACTCTCTGGTTTTATCACTGTTCTGAGGAAATATAGGTGTTGTCAAAAGCTGATATTTTGACCAATGACACAAAATGGATGTGTGCGGTCTAAAATGTAAACAACTATGATAGTCTATAGACTGCGGTACACACACACAAAGAAAAACCAGAGACCAACTGAGAGACGGTTTTGCATTATGCATAGAGATTCTGTTTGTCATTTTAGGGTGAAACAAACTATCAAGTATTTCCCCTGTAAACACATTCTTCATTTATTCTCTATTTCACTGTATCTTTTTAACTCTTTTTTCTTTCAAAGAGACTCTAAAACTGCTACCAGGAAGCTTCCTTGGTAAAGCAGTTAATCACAGGATGTAAAAGAAAAGCAGGTGGAAATAATGGCACTTTCAACAAATATGGGCATGTGGGATGTAAACATACTCACATATGTGTGGGACTTGAACAGATCTGATGGGGAACTTGTGCAGACCTTGTCACCCTCCAGTCCAATTACCCTTTTACAAATGTTCATTTTTGGGTCAAATGGACTCTTTGCAATTACTATATCACCCCTGCAAAGAAAACATAAACACAATCACTTGATTTGCAACAACACAGAGAGCAGAAATTCACAGAAAAAATGCAAAATATCTTGTTTTATTACAAAAAAAAATATTCTAGAAGTACTGTAATGACTAAACATTTACTTGTCTCCTGCATTTGAATTCCCTGAATAGAACTCACTTTCTTATTTTGCAAAGCTGACGACTCATCCGTTCAGAGAAAACAATATCATGGTTGACAATTGTGGGCTCCATGGACGGACCAGAACACTGAAGCAAAACAGCAACAGAAAACAACCCACAATTATTGTTTATGCACAGATGAATTAGAATTAATAATTAGCAGTCATTAAATCTGTAATCTTGATAATACAAACCACCACAATTTCTCCAATGTATTCGAAGGCACAGTGTGCAATGCAGCCATACTGGACCGTGTAGCCCACAAACCCCAAAGTCTTCCCCAGCACACTGCGGAACATCTCCACCTACAGCACGAAACAGGAGCACAGGTCAGGGCACAGTCTCACATGTGTAAATTTTGTTTAAATAGACTTGTTATCCCATATAACCTCAATTTCAATCTGTATCAAGCAATATATTAAAAATCCAAGCACTTGAAAACAGAACATTAAAATTCCTGTAAACTGTAAAGACCCTGTTTGGAACTTTGGTGCAACAGTTTCACATCAAATTATGGTATTAAATACATTAATATACATCAGATTTTCTGAGAAATTTTAGTTATAATGTGCTTGTGGTTATCAATTTGAAATGTGTATCAGGATATCTCTGTATTATTTAATCACAAAATGAATCCAATGAATCATTGCCCAGGCCTCCTCCATACATACACACATACAGTGGTGAGGACAGGACTCAGCGTTTGATCCATTTATGGTAGGCTTATGTCCTTTACAGGATTTCTAAAAACAAAAGCTGTTTGGGGTTTAATTTCTAAAGGTGTGGACAAGGTTGTCACAGTTGGCCTACTGCTAAGATGGCACATTCCCTGGTGTTTCATTCTCAGAGGCTGAGCGGCCAGTTCACACCAGAAAACTGCCCTGAACTTTGATCCTGTGTAGGATGGACCAATCAACACCTTGCGCTCAGGTGATGGACAAACACAGAGGCTGTGACACATTCAGCCAAGCAGCTCCGCAGCATCTGCAGCGAGTCCCTGACACTGTGCTGCCTCTGCTAGCACCACAATCATTAGAGCAGTTATCAACTTCTGTCAGCACCATAGAAACACAAAGACACCCCTCCACCCGCCCTGCAAACACTCTGCCACACAAACACACACAAGGACTCCCCGTGTGTCTTCTGAGCAAACACCCCAGCCACACTCAGGTTATTGACTTTAACTCAAGCTGCAACCTGTTGGATGGAGAGAAGAAAGTAAGTCAATCTTTACACACTGTCGTGCGACGTGTGTACGCAGGCACACCTGAACACTCACACATGCAAATACACAAACAGATTGAAACGGTATGTTTTGGAAAAGAAGACATACAGCTTGGCCTAGAGGTTAGTCTGCACTTCAAACATTTTTAGCTCTGGCTGCTGTCCTGCCAGTCCACCACAGGGTAAAGAAATCTTTTTCTCCGTCTCCCTCACTCCTTCTGTCTCTTTCTCTCCTTCTCTCTCCATGTCTTCTCTCCCTCCCAGGGTATTATTAACAAAAGCAAGTAGAGCGGAAACCAAAGCCCCAAATCCTCGGAGCTCTGGGAATGACTTCCCAAAGATGGACACGGATTAGACCCCCAATTTCTCCCTTGCCCCACCACCTCCAACCCCCCTTTCTCCCCAGGTCCCCAACAGACCGGGTGTCAGGTGGCTCTCCCAGCCCTGCCAAAGGTGTTACCCCTAATCCCATTACCCCCCCTCGGCTTTTCTCACACACATATACAAACACACACACAATGCTCTCTCATTCATGCCAACTATATTCCACCTATTAAGCCCTCTATATATTCTTTCATCCCTAGCATGGTTAGTCTCTCTGGCCCATTCACCGTCCTCTCTGATCCAAAAAAGACCAACTCCATCCTTTCACCTCCCTGTGTGCTGCTACTCCACTCTTCCCCATATTCCCTGATCACCCCTGGCAACCCTCTGCTTTTTGCTGCCACTATGAATAACAGCGCTTGAGCAGGTGAAGGGGGACATCTACACGCTCAGCACAGGGCCGAAATGAAGTGCCCCTTTCCAGTCACATTCTGATCTGGTCTCTTGCTCTGTTCCACAGGAACTATAAGCTCAGTCCTCCCACAGCTGGTACAACGACACCTCTGGCCCTATAATTCATCTGTTGGGAAGCAAGTGGTCTAGAGGTTAATGTGAATCTCTAGGTCTGCACTAAGGCGACATGTTCAGCTCTATTTGTCTTGCCCTCAGCTTCCTCCACCAGCATCTCTGTCATTGCGCTACTGTAATGCACTCTCAGACATGATCTCACATGTGCTCTTCCTTCTGCTAGGCTGCGGATCAGGAATCTTTGCTAGCACTCATTCGCGAAGCACAGTGGACAGCCTCCCTTACAGCTGCCCTCATATCTCTGTTTCAGCTCCCCCCTCCATTCCAGCCTGCATTCATCATAGGTAGGGATTAAGGGACTTTGCATAACAAGATCACACGGCCAGTGACTGATATCAAGAGAGTCCATATGCAGCCGCCTGGTTTTCTGAGGCACCCTCTGTCATTGATAGTGTGTGCCTGTGTGTGTGCGCATGTGGTGTGACTGTGCACAGACAAAAGCATTACCTATGTGTTTCATAAAAAGTCTATATATGAGCTGCAGCGACTCCTTTGGGATTCAGAATGAGGTGGACATCCACAGAGACCTCTGATTGGATCTCTATTAGCTCCAACTCCCCTGAGCAAAGAGTCAGGCAACCCACACTATCTGCTGCCCCTAATACCCAGCACATGTGTGTGTTGGGGAGCATCCACATTAACTGAATGCTGTATTACAGCTGTAAATTAACACAAAGTCTCTCTGCTAATCCTGGATTACACGCCAAACATGTTCATGGGAAAACAAAGAAAGTCAGCGCAGCCCTCTCTGCAGAACCATCTGTGGCCACCGGCCTCCCGTGGTCACAGCACAGCGCTACAGTGGGGACAAGAGGGGACCCAAACTGAATAGCTGTGGATGGAAACACTTCATTGTGTGTTTAACTCTGTGATCCTCTTACTGAGGGAGCCTCGTTCACTCCGGGCAGAGTGATCACAAGTAGATGGATGATTTTTTTTTATTTGCAATAGCAACCATCAGCATAAAGTGCAGCAATAATGGGGATGCCTATCACTGTCCACCGTGCTGTCAAAAGCATTTTAAGTGTACAATTTGAGGACACTGCAAAAATAAAATGTGTACAAGGTGTATTTCTGCCGTCTGCATTGACATGAGTAAAGAGGATTCCTGTACGGCGCTATGACAGACGCCAACACGAGAAAATGATAATAGTTTATCTCAAAAGTTGATGAACAAGTCGTTGTTTTTTCATATCATCACAAGCGACATTTCCTCAGGATGAAAACCATGAAATGACCTTGGCAATATTCTAATGTTTAAGTAACTTTTCATATAATCTGGTGGCAGCTAGATGTATCAACACATAACATTTATTTAAAGATAAATATACTTTTGCTAATGCCATTAATATTTCTTCCAAATACATTAGTAAATTGATAGAAAAACTCTCTCTTCTTCAAATCAGCATAAAAAACACTTTAATGGAAACTCAGCTAATGTAGAAAGAGTAAGAAAAAAGGTTGTGAGGGTAAATCACGGCTTATCAAAACTGATACCTTATAGGGCTGCACAATTAATAAAATAGAACATTTGTTCAGGAATCGCAATATGGACTGGTGCAATATCAAAATCGCAGGAGGCAAAATATTGTCAAATAAATATAATTTATTTTTCAATAAAAATTTAATAATGATGCAAGAAGGATAATTCTCTACATTATCATGAATTATATTTTATTGAAATATCAGTCAAAATAACTGCATTTAGATAATTTTTCCAAATATTTTTTCAGTGCGGCCTTAATCAAACATACATTATTGGATCCATAAGGAAATATTCAAAAAGGAATTACGGCTCCTGGTCTCAAGAGGTTTGAACCTGCCACTGGCTGAGTAGTGTTAATTGATAAACATGGCCAGTCTATTAGAACCACAAAAGAATCACAATCCAAACAGCACATAAGGGCCTTGCAGTGGACTCCTTACACAACTAAATTAGGAAAACATGGGCTGAGAGAGAGCTGGGCAACAGGGGGGCTAAGAGGCTTACAAGCCCCTTGTCAGATATTCTTTTTCTCCCTGAGGATCCCAGATGGAAGGGAGTCTGGAGGAGCAGGCAGCACCAGAGAGGGGACGAATCCCACCTCTGATGTCTTCCTCTGGGCAGCAGAAGGCAGAGGAGGGTGGGGCATTAGTCCTGTTGCGCAGAGCTTGATTTGATCTTAATGTGATCTATAAAAAGGAGGAGGCTTGGCAACCAGGGGGGTCTGTTTCAACTATCAGTCCAATCAGAGATAATCCTGCTGATTTAGACACAGACACCTGGCTGGATGGAGAGTGACAGATGTAAAAGTCCCAGTCACAGAGTACTACGTCTCGCCCCAACTCTTCCGAGTCTGCCTTTTATCAGAGGCTTAATTGAAGCAACTGATCTCCATATTGCTCTTTTCATTGTTGCTAATGGCAACATAGCCGTGAAACAGCTGAGTGAGGTTACTATTTGAGGAGCTGAGGGTTTAAACCTACAATCAATGGGTCGGCCAGAGCAAATAATAGCCAAGTGATATGAATACAACTGCTATGAATTGAAAGGAAGTGTGGGTTGACAGAGTCCCCAGCCAATTACATGGAATGGAAAAATCAGCCGCTAAGCCTTATTGTATTGACCACAAGCGAGCGCGTGGTGCTGGCCTGGTGCGAAGAGAATTGAGAGATCTTATCTGGTGTTGTATCAGATTCACAAAGGAGTTTGTGTTCTGCACTCACCGGCTCATGACAAAGCCTGATATATTTTCACACTAGCTAACGACAGACACCTCAACCTTAAAGCAAACCTATGATATATATGAGTGTGATTTCCTCTCATTCATTATGGTGCTTTTGCTTTTCCTATAATTCAAGCTAAATATGACTTGCTGTACTCAAAGGCAGAATAAGCAGAAATCAAAATAAAGCTATTCAGAATATGGGATGTTGATTAAATGGAAAGGTCCAATCCTTAGACAAAATTAGCTGTGTACAAAACCCATCCTGCTCTTATTGTACTTATGCCCTTTAGACTATTGCTTTGCTTTCAGCGCTAACAAAACAAACATAATTCATGTTGATGATAATCTGGCATCCCCCGGACACAAGAAGTCTACTGCTTCTCGCAGTTGCACACTGATGGCAGCATTACACTGAAGAAACCAAAACAATCTGACCAGGAAAAGTCTGACATGTTATGACTGCTGCCATTATTTAGCTCAATCAGATACAGGGACTGATAAAAAACACTACAGAAAAAACAAAAACATGCACAGATGACACATTGAAAGAGGGGGAAAATTATGTTATTTTTGTACAATTAGGCTGCTGTATTTACACTAGCACAGACTGAATTGTGTGACAGAGCCCAAAGGTTAAATTGGGATTTGAGACAATTGGAAATGAGGTGACTCTGCAGAGGACATGGAGAAAGTTTCCACAGCACTGTTCTCCTACATCCTGCACGTTTCACCGGCTCTCCTCCGTCTGAGATGCAGGTCAGTCAGCGCATCTTATTTGTCTCATATAGGCTTTCCACAATGCCCAGTGTTGTCAGTCATGATATATTCCCTTGGTCTCCTGTCAGCACATATAAATCTCAACCGTGCTGTCAAAACAGCAGGACTGCCTCTGCTGAGAGCATTTGTAAAGTGAGCAGTTGGGCTATTGCCTCCGCTGGAGCCTAACAGTGTCCTGTGATCTTGTGCTGCCTATGGCATCTCTCTGCCACACCAAGCTTCTTTACATCTGTCTTAAGGATTACACTGATCGCTCATCAGTCAGACAATATTAATAGTGGACATTATACAGTACAAAAGAAACTGACCTTTCCCCTCCCAGCAGTCTGCCTGATAAGCAAGAACATTCAGAGTTCATGGAATAAGAGATTTCCATCCTCCGTGGGCCTTTTTCACACTGAACATTTTGACTTGTCATATTAGGAAAAGCACAGATGTTACGAATAAAATTTGTTTTTTTAATATTTAAATTTTTGTTAATGTTTGAGGCTGCATACAGAAGAGCAATGACAATGTGCTCAATTATTTCAAATAGGTTCTACTGCTGCAATATCTGGTTTGTGTCATAAAAACAGGCTTGAATTCCAATGCCAATTTGATATTGAAATGAATATTGGTGATATCGTTTTGATATGGGAGTGTATCCTAGACCACTCAATCAAAAACCTTATCAAATGTTATATAAAATATTGACACTGGTCAATCTACAATATCTTGTTTGTGTATCTGAAATAGAAAATTGGTCAAAATGGATCAGAATTTGAACTGTAAATCCTCCACTTATTATTAAGTTCTTACAGCATGTATGTATCTATATTGTTTGTATTTTGTATTAGCCTATACTGTTTATTGTTTTGTGTGATGACTTGCAGTGCCCTGAGTGTTCCTCCCATCACCTTTGCAGCTGCTGAGCCCTCGCACAAACTGACTTTCACTGGCGACTTAAAATCACTGCAGTGTGTATAACCACAAATACACATACATGCCAATTTACATAGAGCTGCTACCATGTGCAGGAGGCACGTGATGCTGCTCTATATGATGCCCTTGTGCAACTGCAATCGATGACCTATTTATTACATTTCATTACATAAGACCGACCATGACCTAAGGATGTAAATTAGCTGGCTGGCAGATTAATTTATCCTGTTTTTCAAAGGCCCATGTCTTGAAAATGAATAGAATAAAATATAACAGAGGTGGGATAAATGATCAATGCAGCTTTGGTGTAAAATAGTCCCTTATAGTGA
This sequence comes from Serranus cabrilla, assembly GCA_903364295.1. Classification (NCBI taxonomy): domain Eukaryota; kingdom Metazoa; phylum Chordata; class Actinopteri; order Perciformes; family Serranidae; genus Serranus; species Serranus cabrilla. The sequence goes on from CAFUXE010001343.1 coordinate 59,571, forward strand.
GCAATTGCAGATAACATAACAATATACCCCTTTGCCATTTGTCGTTAATACACTGGTGTCAAGCATTTCTGTCCTTTTAAGAAAAACAGTTTTACGGCAAATGTGTTATACTGTAGTGATTTGCTATTTATTGCAGTGTTTAACTAAACCTTTTTTATTTGCACATGATTCATAAATGCAAACTTCATCCAAAACAGTCCACTTTCTGGCAGTTATGGCTGCTTTACATACAGGTGTGAGTAATGTTACTCATTTACATGTTTACATGAGTGTGTTAAAGCACTCTGATTAAATGTTCCTTGTGACAAACTGCCTCGCTTTTTTTAAATTCAGTTATACAAGGCAATCTAATATGCACTGAAGCAATTTGGTGTAGCTTGATTTCTGCTTATTGAGCATAATTTCCCCATTCACATGTGAAGGATATGTTCTCATTTAAATCTAATATATGCTTAATAATGAAATAATAATAAAGGATCGTATCGTCGCGTGAAATACCCTGAAATGAGTATAATAGAAAATAACAGAATATAATATTGTGCGTACAGCTTGCTTATTGCAATGACAAACAGACTCAAATTCAAGTTCATTCTACTCTGGCAGCTAAACAAGAGATTGGCGATTATTGTAAACGAAGGGGCTGATTCTGTGAAACAATATTCAGATTCTGTGATGTTATGCAATGAACCAACAAGGTCATAGCGACAAATAAAACAAGCGTTAGGAGACTTTTTTAGGCACGGAAATGCTGCTGGTCAGTGCCAAAAACACATAAGCTGCCTTTACTGTACACAGAATAAAGATATAACAAGCGGCTTCAGCTTTACTCACCTACTGACTGAATGATTCAATGCTCCGACCATGCATTCACCACAACAAATTGAAAATACCCTTTGACAGCTTCCTCACATCGCCCCGTAACAACCGCTGTCCTCATTGGTCAAGTATCACCAAGGTTTTTTCTGATTGGTCGACACGCTCCAAAACATTAAGAGGCGTCGCCACGTTACAAGCAATATGGCGGCCCCCGTGAGCGGTGTGGGTAAACCCTCAGCTGAACGTTCATCGTTCAATACTACGAGTTTTCAGAAGAAAACAAGGAGCAAGTTGATATCAATACCTGGTACCAGACCCTCGGTTCAAAATGGACAACTCTTAGTCTCGACCGGTGTCACGTCACTCGACTATCTGCTCGGTCAGTCTGCTTTTCAGATGTAACGTTAGCACTAGCTCCACAGGCTAACTGTGTTTATCAATGTAACGTTAGATACACACCCTGATGTTTGGTTTTACACTGTAACTAATTTATCAGAGAGGAAATGTATGAGTGACACAGAATATGAGTTTTTTTGTCACTGTCAGCATTGCAGCACAGTACGATCTGTACTAAAAGTATGAAAATAACTTTAGCATTATGGATACTATGCAGATTTCAGGTATATTTCACCATTCACACACTGATTTAGTTTGTTTGAAGTCGTGTCAATACGTTCAGTGCGCTTAAGCTGGTGCACGTAATGGACCAAGGAACAGATAGCACGAAACCCTTTGATTCCCCTGTTTAATCTCAATGCATTTTCATTTTACAGCTGTCACAATTAAACAAATTATATATATATAGGTGTCTTAATAGAATTGGCATGGTATGTTGTCGTATCAAGGCATCCAAAATCTACCTAACTGATATGAATGACAGCTTCTTCATTTTGTTATAAGGTGAGACTGATGATTTATAACATACAAACAGACAGACAGGCGTATGAATCACAAGTTGACACAGTTGTTTACCTATGTCATGTGCACATGGATGAGCAAGTGATAAAGCTTGGCTCCTAAACTAAGTCTGATTATGAGGAGTTTGTCCATGTAACTGAAACACTGCACTGTTAATGCAGTGTCCAAAATATATTTCTGGTTATCATTAATATTATAATGGGAAAAACAATGTTATAGGGATACAATTTCTGTGCCATATTTCAAGGCGATAAATACCAGGCTCCAATTTATGGCATATTTTCTCATTTAAATAGAGACTAACAACTTTGGGTAGTTGAGAACCCAGAGATTCTCATAAAATATATTAAATGTTATGTGTCCCTTTATTATAAGGGCAAAATTTGTTAAATAGCTTATATTAGGAGATCTCAGAAAAGTAATTGTGTCAATTAAAATGTTGTGCCGTGCCTGGTTTCTTGTTTATTTGACATTTAAAGCATTTTATATGAATGATCTATTTAATCCTTATCCTGTACAACATAACTGTTTTGTAATTCATTAAAAAATTACAGGTGTGGCAACTCCTGAAAGGTCACTTTTCTTGTTCTCTCAGCTTTCACCTGTTAAAACCACTTTAGTCTCAGATCATGAGTCATATTCTCTATGTCACACAGGAGTGGGGTCTAGCTTAACCCACTCACATTGCAGGTTAGATTTAAAAAGTTTTTTTTGATAAAATGTAATAATGCTGTCAGTATTATCAGGGCCTTATATGAAAAGCTCTTAGCTTACCAGTGGGTTAATGGAACTCCAGCTATAACCATTGTGAAACAAATCCTGTGAGACATCTAATCAGATATCCAATTCTATAACAGGAAATTTTCACAGAAGGCATATTGACACAGTAGGAGAAGCACAGGTGTAAATAACAACATTATTGATGGCTGAATTCTATTTAGCAGCTTCAGTTACAGGGACGTGCTGATGTGCTCATTGTCACATGGAGCCATTGTTGGTGGTATTAGTAACACCTATCCAACTCTGACAAGTCAAAATGCCTGATTAATAAAAAAGATGAATATACCGCAGACCAGGAGGGAGAGTGAAGGAAGCATCACTTGGCCAGAGAGAGGTTCCACGTGGTTCACACTATTTCAGAGTAAGACACTGTATGTCATGTGACTAATATTATTAAAGTGATATTATTAATATTTTTGTTGTCTTCACAAACAGGTGGCGGGTTAGCAGTTGGAACAGTACTTCTCATAGGTGAGCCACTCACTTTACAAATCAATCACTTGTGTGATCAAATGGAATGATAACTTCCTCAATGTGATGTATTCCCTGTTGAAACAGGCTGTTTAGGCCGGACAAAATGCTGCAGTCCATTTGACTATTGACCCCGAAAAGTCTAATGCAATTCATTCAAATCAGAATTCCACGTTGGAAACTCAGGGCCTAAGTTTTACAGCATAAACATGCATGACATCATAGCTACATGGTGCCTCAAACAGTGAACCCTTTTTAAAAAATCTATTTAGAAATCAAACCGAATGCTTTTTTAGAGACCTTTATTGGATCTTGACAGAGTAAATATGAGGTTCTATAATTTGCGATTAGCCGACAATTTTAAGCAGTTGTACACGATTTGATTGAGCAAAACTATTTGTGTACTGTTTGCTTATAGCCTGGGTCACTGTGTGGCCATACAGACATTCACTGCAGGAGTCTTCAGCCAATTACATCTCAAGCAGACGCACTGGGGCGCATTTAGATCAGAAGATGGGAATACAGGGGATTGCATCATAAGAAAGTGAGGAATCAATTGTAAGTTCAAACCTATAAGCTGAAGTTAAAGCCACAGAACAGCCTAAAAGACAAGATTGTTAAAAATTTCATTGGATGCCTTATACTATTATATTAGCAGATATTATATTCTATGGTGAGTCATTATGCTGATAATTTCTAATTCTTATCAGATGCTCAAGTCTTGAGTTAAAGCCATTTATAAATGAGATTGATGTTTACAAAAAGTAATGCAGCCTGTGTTGAACGTGTGTGACTTCATGCTACACAACAACAGCTGACTCTTACTGAACTACATTTGGCCCTTTTGTCTTGAGGCTTTATGAGCAAGTTTGATGTATTTATCATCATATTTCTTAAAGCAATGTTTTGATACCTGAAGCCATGTCGTTTTCATTGGCTCTGACTGGAGCCGTGGAAGAATAGTTGCACATAATGAACTACTGCTACAATAGAAGGTGCCCTGGTTGACGTTAGTGAATTAGTGTTAATATACAATATTAAATCCTTAAAGCCAAGAAGTTGCACATGAGCTAATCCTTTCTGAAGTATTATAGCCTTTAGCATCAAGAAGTTGCCGATATTAACGACACTGCATTAACCCAGCAGTGATATTATATATTCATATACATCAAAAAATCAAATGCATCCCAGAAAGTGAATTCAGTGGCACTTTTTAGCGCGTCACAGCTATAATGATACTGTCTGTCAGTTCTCAGGCTCTTTGTGGTTAGCGTGTCACCATCAAGCAGAACAGCAAATAGACTAATGACCTGAAGGTCCCTAGTTAGAATCCCAGGTGTTCACACGTCCACTGTGATCCTTAATTGATATGCTCATCTGCAGATGTGTTATAGAAGTTTTCGGAAGTACATTCAAAGCAAGTGGCTTTTCTAGGCACATAAATGTCTTCCTCTGTATTATTATTGTTATTATCATTCATCATAGGCTAGGCTATATGCACTAGTAGACAGTAAGGTTAAGGTATTCTTGTTTCCCCTTGAAGCTGTAATTTGTGTGTAGCAAAGGCCTATACCAACTGATGATATTGCTTTGCCCTTTAATTCACCCCCCCAATCGATGCAGGAGTCAGTGATTATACACTAATGCGTTCTTCCCTTCCATTTTGTGAATCAATGTACGGTTGGTTTCATCTGGTAATGAGAGACACAGTAAAGGTGAAATGCGTGTGTGAGCTCTCTTGTGTTTGTCTCTGAAAAAGCAGCGTGTCTGTGTGTGTGTGTTTGTGTGCACTCTGCCGTCTGTGTGTCTGTTTTGTTGGGTGGGTGGGTGCGACAGGGGGAGTTTGGATTGTGTGTTTGTTTGTGTTTGTTTCAGGCGGTCGTCTCCTACAGTCTGCCCCTTTAGCTGTGATGGCCTGTTTGTGAGACACAGACATAAAATTATCAGACTGGTCGTTGTCTGCCTTTGAAGTGTCTTGAGCTGTCCATCCGTATTTGTCAACTAGAGGGGGATCAGCTCAGTATGGCTGCTGTCTGAAGATTTCTCATCTCTTGTGTTTCTGTAATAGAAGGAACAAAGCGTCGCAGCTCTTATTATGTTGACCATGTTTAGTTTAGTTCCATTAGTTAAGTGAATGGGTTTTCCCTTAATGTACCCATAATAATGATTATTAAATGTGGCCTAATTGCTTTACATGTTTAAATATTTAAAAAAATCACTTGCCAGATGACCTTTTACTGCTAAAATCATTTCGCAAAGACGCTAAAGAACAGAACTAGTCAATAGTCAAACTTCTGTTTGCACACAGATTTTTTCCACCAATACAGTATTTAGATATAATTGCTTTTGTATATTCTTTGCTAAATGTATGTGTATGTGTTTATGTTGACCTTGGAAAGGATGGGAGATGGACCTGAGGAGGTTGTTTTAGAATGGGAGATGTCACCAATAACTTTGTATGTATTCCTTTGAATGAAAAAATCTAAATAAAGTGTAAATGGAAAAGATATCGACCCTAATGTTACTTAATCAAAGGTACAAACACTTATTTAAATGTAGGTCAAATTACATTCAATGACAGTTATATCTTCTGGCAGCATAAAAACATAAAACATAATCTTAATAAAAAAGACAAAGTGAATGTACTTTTAATGTTAAATAATGTTAATTATGTTTTTGTGTAAGCAATGAAAAACTGCAACACTACCAAGATGTGTTCACATGCATCTTGGATGGTTCCATTTGGGGAGTTGGGAAGTCATTATTCAGACATTTACTGCGATCTGCCATATTTCTGCATAATATGGCATCAACTTTACAAGAATTTTCCCAATATGAACTATTTAACTTTTTTCCTAATTATTCCAACACCACATGAATGCAAGGTGAGATTATAAGCAGGATTTTTCAGCTCTAACTTTTACATGTGAGCTGCAGTATTAGAAACCGTACAGCATCAAAGAGGCCAAGTCATTAGTTTAAAACTGCTGTTTTTAATGAGTTATGGGTCAACAACAATCTGGAGAATCATAACACTGTGTGCCAAACAGCACAAACTGAATTGATAAAGAGGGACAATGGTCACAAGTTGCAGCTTAACAATAGAGATATGTCAGGCATGTACAGTATATGGGGCTCGACAGATGCTGCTAATTGGCATTTAACGGTAACCTAATACAACCCACCACTGTGGCAGTGTTTACCATGACGTTTCAGTCATTTTAAAGCTTAGGTGCTCTTTCATTGTCTGTATTTTGTTTACCTGCCTTATGACCTAAATGGGTTTCAGCTGCTCAGTAGAAATGATATAGACCAAAGATTCATACAAGGGGGAAAACACCCTGACCTAGATATTTTGTCTCCTCCCCCTGCAGCTTTAGCAGATATGATTCAGGACTCTCGCACTCCCCTGTTTGAAGGCAAATGAAGCAGAGGCGTTTCCCCCTTTACCAAACCTTAGTCAGAATCTGCAGGAAAAGGAGAGGAAAAAATCATCCCATGACTGTCCAGAGTGACTGATCTACCTCAAAGATATGACCGTCCCCCACCCCCTGTTGCTCGTATTCCCCGCCACCTCCTACCCCCTCCCTTACCCCCCGCCTCAACAGCCTAATGACTCCTGGAGGTTCCATTTGTAAGGCTCCCATAGAAACACAGCCACAATAGGCCCCATCTTGAGAGGGCCCATCTGGGAGTCTTTGTGGGGCCTGCTGAAAGCCACAAAGGCCTGCTGACCTAGAAACCCATCAATAAGAGAACAGGGAGCCCCACCGACAACAAATTGAAGAGCCATGGAATTTCCTGTGCCATCCTAAGTCCGTAGGTGAGGACATAGACCAGGAACGTGGGAGGGGGAATTCTCCGGATGTTTGAGGATGACACGTCAGGATGTCATTCCCAAGCTGTCAGCTGTATGCCCATTACCTTAAACTGTCACTGCTGCCTTTGTCCTTGCGCCCACTGTTTGTCATTGTGTGGAGAGGCCTATGAAATCTTTACAAAATGACGATTGTGACAGGAAGCAGCAACAGCATGCTGGGTAGAGTTATGTGCCCTGCTAGTGGGGGGGGTTGATGGTGCAGGCTTTTATTGTGGGTTAGGGTTGTGGAATGGCCGGGTGGCTGCTTTGTGTACACAGAAAAATGCTACCTATGTGTGTTAGATGTTAGGATTCACTTGCCTGTACATTTAATGCTGGAGGCATTCGTACAATTGAGACTGTAATGTCCAAGCACAGAATCTCCCTTTCCACTTGTGTTAAAAGTCTCCCATGTAACTTTTGTAAGCCTTTTAACCTACTTTTATGATAATAAATACACCTGATGTGAATGACAGTAGAAACATGATAATGAAAGGATGCCATTGGCATCCGAATTCACACAAAAAGCTGAGACATTCAAGTGAACCAGATGTCGGGAAGCATTTTGAAGGCAGGCAGTATCTTATCCTGTTTCTGCCTCCTCATGTCAGTTTTCCTGACAGCTGTGGTACCTTTGTGTTCAGGGAGGAGGTGTCAGGTGAATGCTTGAGACAGGTGTCTCCCTCTCACCTCTGCTGCTGGTTGGGAATATGACGGGGGAAAGTGGACAGGGATACTGTGAAGGCCTTAACAAGAGAGCTGAAGATGTCAGGTCTCACTGTCACACCTATGTTTCTGTGCCATGTCGATTGCCCCTTCGTCTGTAGCCCGAATCTGGTCCTTACATCAATTACAGTTAGCAACTGTGATGTGGTCATAAACTTCTGGGTCCGTCTGGATGGTCTGATGTGTTTTTCATAGGGAAGATGTCTATTTTATCACTAAATAACTTCCTTAAGCCTTGCAGATAGTTTTAGCAGCATGACATTGACTGACAGTGTGTGTGGGGTTTTCCACTCCCACTCAAATTCTGATTGTTGTTGTCTTTTGTTTCTTTTTTTAGAGGAGGACCGATATGATAGCTACTCTCGTATGATCTTAAAGTACTTCTTGGCAGAAGGAGTGGTGTGTCGACATGAACTTTTCGTGGCGGCAGCTCAAGATAACCCTGATGACATCTTACAGGTATGAGAGGAGGGGCCATCCATTCTCTAAGCTCTGGGGAAGGAAATGTGTTGTACTGCAAAGTATGATTTATTTTTTTAGGCTACAAGTCTTGACAAACCATCCACAAAGAAGCAAGGATGGCCTCAATATGTCTACTTTAACATCATCCCTGTCAAAAATACATTAATGACAAACTTTTGTTTACCTTTTAGTCATCAGAAGATGTTGGGAATAATCTGCCTACTTGAAGAAGTATTTTTTTGTCACAACATATCAATCAGCTCATGCTGTACAGTTTTCAACTTGGTTCATGCTGGATAGACTGTGATCAAGCTGGTATTATATGAGCACAGCTTTTCCCAAGATGTGTTAGGGTCAACGGGGGTATCTGAGAGGTCGAGGGTGGCATGGTTGTGGCATTGTTGAAATGTTTCCCGATGCATCATTCTGTGAAGAGGACCGTAGCCCCAGAAGCTGACTGCCACCCAGCATACAGGAGGAGGGCCTCTCTCTCACTGATTGATAGTGGGAGGGGTCACAGCCTCACCCTCTCTTTACATATCAAAGGCTTATTAAGAGAGGGGGACTCCCAATGGGGATATATCACATCATTTAGTGTTTTCACAGCTACATTCACAGTATGCTAATCTTTAGATGCCATGTTTGTAGTTTATGCATTATGTTAACATGCACACAAGAACCAAACTTATTGGAAGAAATCATTTTAAAAGGATGGGTTAGGATGCGTTTACATGCATTTAAAACGGCAAGTTTACTGGCATCAGTTAATCAGTCAGATTTCACACCCACCCTACCATGTTTGTGAACCAAGGAGCAGCATTTGTTGCTGGTGGTTGCACAGTGAAAGAACAAGCTCTCTTATGAGGAAGCTCACAGTTGTTCCTATTGTGTGCATCACAATGAATTCCACTCATTTTCTGCTTTTCAGCTTTAGAAACTGACTGTTTGACTTATTTCAGTTCTAGTTTCTGTCAGACTTTCACTGTTTTATCTGGGTTTTCTCAATTGCTTCAACACAGTAAAAGAAACCAGAAATACTGTGTGTTTACATTCAAGAAACACCTAAGTGCATTAACTGTACGTTACTTACAAGTCATATGAAATTAAAGAGCAATAAGGATAATTAAAATGCCTCTTGACCCTTTCACAGTCAGCACATTTTAACTTATTACTGATATCATTTTTTGCAGGAACTCCCGGCTCCCATCTTGGATGATGTTGCAATCCACAAACCAGTGGAGCAGCCCAGGCTGTCCTGTGAACCTCAGGACAGTTTGGATGCCATGAAGATTGCCTGGCGCTATCAGAATCTTCCAAAAGTACAGGTAATCCGTTGATCACATGACAGTTTATATAGTCTGTTGATATAATGATTGCAGCATATTGTTGGACTGGAAGATACAGTAGAATATTGGTAACTTTGTAATCATGTTACTTTTATTATAAAAGTCCAACATGTGTCTCTGTTAATGATTGTATGAGAAATAACAGCACTGGCCCTCTGGTCTTAGTGGTTTGGCAATTGTCTCTACCCCTAAATCCATCAGCTTCTAAACTCCTTTGTGGAGTGAATGAGGCCTCAGCCTCTCCTTTCAGAGCTGGACCAGATTACTCACACTTAGCTGGCAATAGGTAGGCTTTTCACTGGTCCCCAACTCACATATACACACATACACACACGCCTGCACCCCTGCTTAGCCTGGGAAACAAGAGTACTTTGCAGCCTGTGCATTGACATGTCTGCTCGCTCAACCCTATGACCCAGACCTGCGCCTCTGTCTTCCCCCAAATCCCTGCCTTTCCCCCTGCTAGGGTCGGCAGCCCTACACTCTTTCTTCCGCTTTGAGTAGAGGTGACCCTCCCCTTCTACTTCTCTGCAGTCTCCCCCCTTCAGTCTATAATCCATATCGCTATGTGGATTAACAGCACACAGTGTGTCCCTGGGGATCCTCTCCCTCTTTCTCTCTCCCTGGAAACTTCTTTATATCTGTGTCCTTTCCTCACCTCTCCCCCTTCCCCTGTAAAATCGTCTTTACAAACCACTAGTAAGCCCCACCAGAGGATTTGCATCCCAAATTCACCCCCAGAGTCAACGCTTACTTTCCCCTACACACACCTCTCCTGGCATAGCCCACTGTGTCGCTCTCCCGATGAAGACATCAGATCAAAGGTGAGGCCGTCAGGGCGGGGATGGAACGCTAAGCGGGTTGCCTAGCTCACAAAGAGAAGATGAGCCCCTGACCCCCCTGCCCTGCTGACCCCCTCGTCCCGCCAGGAGAGGGACACACCGGGGGCCCTAATCCAGATTAGAAGTAGATTAAGGGCCCCTCCAACAATGGAATCCCTGGTTTCACTGAGAGAGAAGAGCTAAAACTCTCTCTTTCAGCTGCAGGAAAACATCCGCCTTCCCCTGCGTCCCTGACATGTTTGCTTTCACAGCCAGAAGTGGACATTTATGTGAAGAAATGATTAAGAGCGTGGTCGTAGTGGTTATTTAACTTCTCCGCTGTAGGAATGTTGAGGAATGACCCATAAACAATGCAATTGCATTACCATAGTGTCGTGAAGCACACTCAGTTAACATATTAGAAGGACAAATAAGATTAATTTTCTTTGTGAATTGTTTTATTGTTAGCTGAAATTAGTTAAGTGCACATCATTTGTCGTAAGAAGTTTAAAGCAAGCAGTATTGTCCGACAGATTGAAGATACATTTTAATGCTCATTAATTAAAGGTCTTTAGTATTCATATGCTTTGACATGAGTTTGACTTGTTTACCTGCTCAGAGTGCACTGGCCTCTTCATCCCGGTTCGGGCACTACTATGACGTCTCCAAGACCATGGAGCCAGAAATCCGCCAGGCAGCCAAGTGCCACCGCTTCTACCTTCCAGAACATCCCACCCAGTCATCACCCACACACAGGTAAAACGACGAGACATCATCCACAGAATGCATGGAAACCAATGAGACACCATCTGCAGAACACAGGTACACAAACACGACATCATCCACGAAACAGAGTTACACAAATAAGACATCTTCAACAGGACACAGGGAAGTAAACATGGCATCGTTCACAGAAATCAGGTAAAACAACAATGCAGAGAGGCCAACACAATTGAAAGAGAGCATACTGTGTAAGCCTCGCAACCAGCATAGGGACTGAAAATGCCATTATCGATTCTGCTCACGTGATTCTTTATTGATTTTCATATTGATTCCTGATCACTTTTCTGTGTGGAAAATAGTAGGGCTAACCAGATTTTCAGCACCGATGTAACTGTTATTATCAGAACAGTCCGTCCATCATCAGCTAAAATTGATGAAATTAGAGAATATTTATGCAGCAATTATTTTCTGCCTGTGTTGCACACATTTTGTTACAGGATACTTACCCTCAATGACAGATGGGATGCTTATTAAACAGTAGCATGTGTGCATACAGAGACAAATACACGGCCTTCCTGAAATTTAAGCCCATGTTGCATAATAAGATGTTTCAGCATTTTGCTCATGTTTCTTTCCTTATTTGAAGTTATCATTTTACAGACATTTTAAGCAGCTCTCTGAAATGAAGCCACACTTTTTAGCCTTCGCTCCTCCCTGCTATGACGCCTTCTTTATGCAAGTTTCCATTACACACATAAGTTTGATGTTATTGTTTTGCAATGCACAACTGTCTGAAAAACCTTCCGGCATTGATAAAAGAAATGGATAATTTCTGAGGCATGTGATTTTGATGGATCGGACAGTTTGTAACTTGTTCTATTCCCATCCCTGCACCGGCATGTGCATTAGAGAAATGTCAACGTAGCTCTCCTCAGTGATATGTGCAGCCCTTTGAAATACTTATTTATGAGGATTTAATAAACTGTACAGCTGCAACTTAATATTGTTTGCATTATCAATTAATGTTTTTACATTTCTCATTTTCCTTTACTATAAAATGTCAGAAATTGTGAAAAAAAAGCCAATTACAGGAGAAACAATAGACGCATTTAACATATTTAGGTGTTTTGTTTTTCCAAAAAGTAAAGATATTAATTTTATTTTGATATAAAAAAGAATAAACAGGAAGTGCTTGAACCAGTAAATGTTTGACATTTCTGCTTGAAAAATTAGATTAAATTATTGAAAAGCTATTCCAATAGTTGATACAATTTTAAGATCAGCTAATTGATTCATTGTTTAAGTTTGAATACAGTACAGTGCAATTTCTTAGTTTTGTATAGTTAATGAGAATAATTGAAGTGCTTAAAAATTGGAAAACTATATTTATCATTACAGTTGAAATCTTATTATTAAAGATTTCTTCTCATATTTAAATACAATTTTCCATTTAAAAAAACAGTAATTTTATTTTGAAATTCATTTTAAAAGCCCTGTATTTTTACCCCTTTGACAGCTGTTACAAATCAGTTAAAAACCAGCTTGGTTCAAGCTTTCCACAGAGTAGTTTGCCTTTGGTCTAAGACATTCAGCCTCTTGGAAAGGTTGTGTATGTCTATTCAAATAAGGGTCTTGTTTGCTCAGCGTCTGTTTGATTTCTCCTGCATTGAGTGTATTTAGGGTTCAGAGGTCATGCAGGCTCTTTACGCAGAGAGTGCTGTTGAACACACAAGGGCACACGAAGGCACACACTTAGTAAATACAGCAATCTGGAGCACAGAGGATGTGGAAGAGGCTTTATAGAATCACTCTTCCTTTATTTCAGCAAACAGAGACTGTTTAACAGAGCGCCCATGCAAACACATTAAATGTTGCAGATATTCAGTTCAAAGTTTTTCACAAGAATAGACCATAAATTCACTATTTTACAAAATATCAGGTCAGAAATTAATAATGCAGACTAATGGGGAACAGCTAATAATCTCCATTGATGTCAGCAGCGTTGTGAGTGAGAGTGGCATGGTGGTACTGTTGTGCCGTTGTGGCGTCTGAATGGGTTATAGATCTCGCAGACATTTTGACAGCAGGAAACTACACCTGCACTGCACCATTGTGCCCCAGCCCCGCCCCAATTCTGACACCCATACATACACGCGCACACACACACTCAGCATATTACGCGCGCACATGTACCACACAAACTCCTAAGCAGGCTACTCCCCCTTGCACGTGTCCACAGCCCCATGTTGATACCCTAGCTGTTAAATTGCTCCGTTTCACTTGAAGGCATAATTGGCACAAATTGCTCTCTAGGTGATACAAATCCTGTTGTTTAAGACCAAGCATCCCCTTTCTCTCCTCCTTTCTTCCCTCGCTGAAAGAAGAACGCCGAGATAAAGAAGCTTCCCCGTGTATGATCCTAATTAGCCAACGCACTAGCCCCTGTAGCTAAGCACCTAGACCTTTTTGGTACCTGAATGAGGGGTGCTCAGTAGGGGTAGCGAAAACACAATGCCGTCCCACACAATGGCTGCCAACCAGAGGCAACCTCCTGCTCAACTGCGTGTCAAACCATCCCAGCCCCCTACCTCAGAGCAGGGGCATGGGCAGAGAGGCCAAGGAGGGTAGGTGTCCCTCTTTCACCAAACCAGCTCTATCATTAGCCTCAGCGGGGTCAGGAGGCACCATTGTTGGGCTGAATAACTGAAATAGAGTACATAGATGTACTTGGCGCAAGTGTAATCAACACGAGTGTGTATTACTGTTCTTTATGCAGGGCTATTGGCGTGTGACCAATCTATGTGTATCAGCTTTTGTAGCCTGCAGGTCAAATTGACAGCTGACATAGCAGCCCACTGTGACTCACTACAGAGTGGTCATTACAATGGTGGGGCGTTCTTAAGTTGAGGGACCGGTGTAAAAAGATGGGGTTAACATTCCTATTGGCCATCCTACGAGCACATGATGGGCTCAGCAGTAATCCATCCCTTGACTGTTGCTAAATGTAGCTCTGATGGTGCCGTAGGCCCCTTTGCCAGTAGTGCACATCTTACCCCTGATTAAACACCAAAATGCTGTTCCCTGTTAATTTTCTATATCAGCCCATTAATCCCCCCCCTCCTTCTCACTTATTGTCTTTGTTGTGTGTATGTTTGTGCATATGCACGTCTCATCTGTCTGTTTGTCTGTCTGTCTCGGCACAATCAGATCCTCGGGGAGCTGACAGAGAACCAGTCATGTTGTAATTTAATCAACCAAATAAATTAATTGGATCTCTTGATATGGATCATCTGTCTGCTTCAGTGGCTCCAGAAAAGCACAGTCAGGAGGAACATGCTGCAGTCATAGAGGATTAAGCTACTGCGGTGAAAGGCTTGGCCCAGTTTTATCCAAATGCTTTCAATTACAGTGTACATGTCCTAAGTACGTCTTTTGTGTCCTCTCTCTGCTTGTCTCCTCCACTGTGTCCACCCTCTCCACTGTCCTGTGCTTTTCAGTACCATGCTTGAGTCCTACTCTGCGCTGCTGAAGTCACTTCAAGAGGTCATACACAGGGAGGGCTTTGATGTAGCAGCTCCCATGGTAAGAACCAGAAGTGGATGACTGTTTGTCATTTGTTTCTTTCAACCTCTATCCAGAGGGCTTTGGACGCTTTCTTTCTGCAGCTACAACCTTCCTGAAATGTGTATCTCAAATTATTGTCACACAATTTCAAGCAAACCAACACATCCTTCCATCAAAGGTCACAATGTGACTGTGCAGTGCCTTGCAAAAGTATTCACTCCTATAATGTTGGATTACAACCTGAAATTGAAATTGATTTTTATTTGGATTTGGCTCTTCAAACAGGTACCTGATCTCTACTTTTCTTATGTGGTGCCACTTGCTTATTGGTGTAGCAGACTCTGGGGCCTTTCAGAACAGGCTTATATAATTTGAGATCATGTGACACAGGTTAAAATGGCTTTAGTCTTATTTGTTGATTTGACACTACATTCAAATCAAAAAGCACCTATCAGTCCAGTTGGATCACACATGTCAATTCCCCAAATAAAATCCACAGTTTTTTTTTTAAATCAGGTACCAAGTATTTTTGGATTGTTTTTGTTTTTGCTTTTTAACTGACAAAATACATTGCTAAAATGCAATAGGCATGCAGTAAGCTGTTGCTAGTAGCAATGCAAGACAAAAATCTGCAAAAAGTTGCTGGTGCTCACATTTTCATATTGCAAATGTCTGCTTGTAGCCCCACTAACCACGACGAGCCCATTCAAACTATTGTGTATTTAAACTCTTATCTGAGATGAGAAATGCATTCAGAGAGCATGGGAGCAAAGACAGAAACTAGATCGGCATCTGTGACCCCAGAGCTCTTCTGTCACATTCCAACCACCACTTCTCTCCAGTCAGTTTACCTCTCTGTCACCTGCTCGGTTTGGCCTCACCTGTGTGTCCCAGCTGTGTGTGTCTTATCTTTGACAGACATCTTTTTAATAATCATCAGTCCTCTACAGAATGCCAGAAACATCCATGGCCCCGTCTGTTTCCCACAGGACCTAGTGTAATCCTCTTAACACTGTGATGTGCCTGTATATACCGTATACAGTATACATATATATATATGTATATATGTATATGTGTGTGTGTGTGTGTGTGAGCGCGCACGCCTCCTGCGCCTTATTCACCTACTTTCAGTGACCCCTCTGCTCGTCACCTGGAGCCACCTCTCCCCCTGTCACTCACACACAGGAGTTACCTCCAGTACCCCCCGCCCTCCCTCCCCAAGCGCTGTCACTCACACGCCAGATTAACTGCTGACATCATTAAAGCGCTGTGGCCGCCTGACATGCTGTTGGCACAGTCCAGGAATGCAGACCAGCACGGAGCGACATGGGCACTGGCACAAGAATGCCCAGTATGGGTGATAGTCACTGTGTGTGCGTTTTATATGTTTATTTGTTAATCTGTCATCATGGACTGGTAACAAGATGCAGATTTCATATGAACTGTGTTCTGTAAATAACAGATTGAAACAAGGATTCATCCCCCTGAGCATATTTCTTTGGGCATGAGTGAGACAGGGGTGGCAGCAGGACTGTGAGTCTCTGCAGAGATTGGCTAGTGATTAGGTTGCGGTCCCAGGCTGGCTGTAGTCTATATGGCTGGCCTTTGGTCCTTGGCTGGACTCGATTGGCACTGTTCCCTGATTTTTCTATAGGCTAAACTATAGGAGTTAAGTTTGGCCTCTCCTCTCGATGCCACAGCAACAGTCGTGTTACCACAGTTCCCCCCCGCTGGGCTGCAGACATAGAAATTGAAATCTAATTCTATGGCCCCCAAGACCTGCGTAGGCAAAGCCTGTTGAACAAAGAAAGGGCATATCTAATCATCACAAAGGTGCACACACACAGCACTAATACTCAAGTAAGGTACAGAGATGCAGCATTGGTGTTGGATGGTGTAGAGGAGGATGAATGTAGAGTCTGGTGTGAGAGTGCTCCTTTAGGAAACTGTGAGCCAACAGTGAAAAACTCCCAGAAACAATGGGGTTTATTTTTCTTAGATGCCTGCGATTCGGATCCAGATCCAAACGAAGCTTAGGTCATACTGTTGTGAGAGGAAGCGATGGGGAGTGGGGTAGAGGAGATTTTGGGAGGGTTGAGATAATGGAGGGGGAGGGATAAAAGAGAGGAGAGGTTGGGGGGAAAAAAAGGAAAAAGTGAGCAGATTTTAGGCCAGAGCTTTGTTAATCACTCTTGGCTCTCACCTCAGTAATCAGGAGCCATCCTGAAGAAACCCCAAATAAAAGGCAATTGTAGCAAAGGTTAAAAACCTCTCACAGTTTGGACAGGCTCCTCCATTCTCTCAGTTTCAGTGATATATATCCCACCACTGTTTGGCCACTTTTTCTCCGTCTTTCGTGAGAGTGGGTTACTGTTGATCTCTTGTGGTGGTGGTGGTGGTGTTGGGGGGTTTCAAGGGAAGGCACTCCACCCTTACCCAGGCCCCCTTGGCTGCAGAGCATCGCTGTTGTGCCAAGAATGTGCTGGGGTTTCTGGGTGGCGGCCATATTGGAAGCCTGTCTGACAGGTCCATTGTGCGTGTGTCAGATGGCCTCTGTGATTGGGCAGTTGTGTCCAGTCACGTTTGGGCACTGTGTTCCGATCGTCTGTGCCTGTGAGCAGACTGTCCAGTCGCTCTCTCCCAGAGTTTGGGAATACTACCCAAAACAGCACCTTTCCAAAGTCATCTAAAAGCAGCAATCTGTTCATCTTCAGATACACTTTGGGAGAAGTCGTAATCAAATAAAACGCTAACTACTGCTAGTCTGTGTGAGCACATTTGCATGACTTTTTACACTTTTCCTGACCCCTTCTTCTTGCTTGTTCTTTCTTATAGTCAAAGTCACGAAACATCCTGCGAATTGGGCTTCACTCTCTTGGCTCGGCCCTGTGGGGTGATGACCTATGTTGCCAAGACAACCCTAGAAATAGCCACGCCCTCACCACCTTTCTCTACGGACTGCGTGCTTTGCTGAGGTCATCGCTGTCAGTTGCAGTACTTACTGTGCCTTCTCATCTCATACAGGTAAGACTATTTCTGACACCAGAACAACTCGGCACAGTTCATTGCATAAGCATGCACTTAAAATACAACTTATCTGATTAGCAGTTACTTGCTGACCTAATACATAACTGATATAGCCACTTTTTATGAAAGTCTCAGTCGAGTTGAGTTTGCAATAGTTTCTGGGATTTGTGGTCCTGCAAGAATACCATGATATGCAAGTCAGAACTGCAGTGAGTTCTGCTTTAGTCTCTTATTCACTTCTTTGTCTTTGCGCCTCTAAAGCACTTATAACAGACAGTTAGGATGTTTTTGTGCGTGGGTTGATGTTTGGCCCATGCGCTTTTTCTTTGTCTTGTTCATTAATGGGGAACAAAGTTTGAAGTCTTTTGTAGTGGGGCCTCCTCTTGACCCTGCGGTCCAGTGTCACCCTGGTATGACTCAGGCCTGCGCGGGGGCCTCTTCCTCACGCATCGCTCCCCCAACAGACCCAGTCGAGTGCACACTTCATTCAAAGGCCTCTGAATCTATGTTTGTTTGTTTGGGCTTTTAATTACTTGAAGCTGTACACAATGAGAGTCAGTGCCTGCGTATGCATTTTATTCTCTTACAAATATCCCTCCGTGTAGTTGTGTGTGTCTCTGGCTGTGGGTGTGTGTATATGTGTGTGTGTGTGTTTGGGGGGGTATGAGTCCGCGTGCATGCGTCTGTGTACAGTCTGGCCTCTCAGTGTGAAGGTGGAGTCATCTGCTGAGGCATATGGCAAACCACAGCCCTCCCCCAGACAGTCGACCATAGAAGCACACTCACCAGAGAAGCCATCTGAGACTTTCTACTACAATGTTTTATCTCGCCTACGCTTAAAACACCCTACTTCCTTATAGTCTCTCTTTCACAGCAGCGTGGAAGCTGCATTGTCTCAGGTCCTTTCTACAAAGATATAGGTTGATGCTTAACTTTCAGAACAGCTGTGTTGTCACAACATGCTCTGGCTCCAAGCCTATATGCTCAGTGCACAGCGGCTTTGGCCTAGTCAAAAAAGGTAGAGTGGCTAACTAGCAGATGTCAGCTGTGGTGGGAGCGGTCCCCCTGTCCCTCTCTGGCCTGGCCTCCAAACCCTTAATCTGTCCCCTCCTTCGTCTCCACCCTGGGGAGTAAAGTGAATGAGCGGGGGAAGAAGAGGAGAGGGGGAAATTTTGGACTGAATCAGGTGTTTGGTGACTAAGCCAACATGGAGGTAATGAGAGGCTGTTAAGATGGGCATCTATGAAATGACCTTATCATTAGTTAAATTACACTTGGTATTTTCATTTAAAAAAAAGGTTCTAATTGATCAGCTGAGGTCACCAAGATGCAGGATGCTCATTTTAACTTAATGACAACAGATCGCCTGGTATTTTAAGTATTGACATAGTAGCAGAGCTGCTTTCTGCCAGTGTCTTTGCTCTGATAATTAGCTAAGTTAACGAAGTGTGGCCTTTGGAAGACTGTCTAGACTAGTAGCAGTGGGCTAGCTGGCCGAGACCGCACCGGACTCCCTATCCATTATTGAGCAGCTTGGGAAGTTGAGCAAGTCACTGAAAGCCTCCTCAAAGCAGCCCAGTGCCACAGTCCATCTGAAACATTAATTAGGCTTGTCCTAGCCCGGTCCTCCTCCATCGTACTATCTCCTGCCACCATGCCCACCCTCACACGTAAACACACACAAATACAAACACACACAAATACAAAATACAAAAATCCATCCATAAGCCTCACCTGCTGCTCCGGCTATGTGGAGTTCTGACCTATCAAAACATTTAGACTCTGGGTTCTTTTTAATCAATCCTCAACAGAAATGTATCATCAATATTCAATTGCCATTTATTTATTTTAATAGCTCTGAGGTAATGTATGTGTTTATAGCCATATACATTTAATACTTTAATATGTTGAGAAAAAAACATTAAACCCCTATTTTCCTATTTTTAGTCATTTAAATTGAGGGCTGCAACTGCTGATTATTTCCATTATGAATTAATCTGCTGATAATTTTTTGGATGAATCCTTTGGTTTATAAAGTCTCAAAAAATTATTGAAAACAGCCATTCAATTTCTCAGTGCCAAACACCAAGCAGTCCAAAACATGGAAATATTTCGCCAAATCTTTGCATTTTTGCTGAAAACTGAAATGAGCAAAATATCATAAAATATTATATATTTCCATATTATTTTAATTATTTGTGTAATTACAAACTTGAACAGCATTTTATTAGGTATTATTGTAAGATTAAACTCCTGAAATGTGGCTGACCTTATTAGCTGATCAGTTAAAGTTACTTAACCCCTTTTCCCACTGGACAAAAACACCCACTAACACCCACTAGCATCTGGCTTTTGTCTTTAGTGGGAAAGGTTACAATTAGTATTCATTCCTGGGACACTGCAGCAGTCAGGGATATTTATCAGCTCCAGCTCAAATGTGGAGTGATGGAAACATGACAACAGGATTGAAACATTAACTTCCTCCGGTCTTGTCCAACTCTTTGTCATCTTATCCCCAAATCCTGTCCAAGCAGAACTTGAACATTGTCCCAAATTAGTCTGTTCTGAGTTTGAAAGAGAGATGGGATGAGTAACTAATATAAAAAAAGAAGTAACCATCCTAACATTTTCACTGGCCCCCATACTGCTTTCTACTGTTTATTCACCCTGTTTTCCAGCATGTTCGTGTCTTCGGAGCGTGACATGCAGAAAAAAGAAAAAAAAACAGAAAAGCAGAACCCATCTACAGGCAATGGGAAAGAAGTACTTTGCCTATTTTAGTCAATTTCCCACACTGAAAAAAAACATATATACCCACATATTTTAGTGGAAAAGGGTATTTGTGGTTGATAATGGCAAATATCCAATAATGGATAATTCATCGCATTCAGTCATTAAGTATTTTGGATTGTGAAAAGGTTTTTGTTTTAGGCATGTTTACATCACAAACTCCTGCTTTCATTTTTAGCCTTGGCAGTGATGTGAAACATATAGACTCTACTCTCCCAAGACACTACACAGACAGAAAATTATCCTCCTCCCTCAGAGTGATGTATTGAATGCTCTCATTTTCAAACAAGCAAACACAAGTAAGGAGAGCCATACTGCAAAGCAAACCCATCTGAGCCTAAAATACTGTGCTGACATTGTGGTTCATCAGTAACTGGTTACATGAAGGGACGGTGATTTACCCAGTCAAGGTGAGATACTGCAGGATGAATGAACGCTGAGCTCTCCCTGCGACCTGTCAGTCAGTGATGGTCAACTGAGGCATAGCGCGTTCAGGGGATTTACACTGATGGAATCTGAGCTAATTGAGCCAGCATAGACTTTCACTGCAGAAGTGAGTCTTGTTTGAACCCCCTATCAATTATACATAAGATTTCATTAAAAGATGTACACCTCCTTAAACTCCAGGAGCTGTGGACCACGTGCATGTCTCACTGACGTCGTTCTGCCCTTCTGCCACTGTACTCAGCAGCTCTGTGTGGACACTTTGGGTTCCTCTGACTTTGAAACTTTTGAGTCTTTGCCAAGAAGCCTCATCTGTGTATTTAAGTAAGCACAGAAGAATTATTATGGCCTAGACAGACGAGCACAGACAAAGTTTTCGACCCTCTCTCTCACACAGACACTATTGGCCATACTGTACCATTAGTGCTCTGAATAATTTGTTGTAGCCAAACTCTTACACTGGCTTTAATTGCTGCATTTGGGTGACCTCAGATACCCTGTAAGTGCTGGCGGTCCTGACTGGTGGGATATGCATACTTTAAAAGTAGGACAAAAATGAAAAGGAAGAAGAAAGAGTGGGGAAAAGACATGAAGGCATGAAAACTGCATTAGGCGGTGGCAGCCAACACAGAGAGAAGGATGTGAATGATTCAAGAGGCAAAGAGATTAATAATGCAGGACTCCCTCTTTCCCTCCATCCCAGTGTCCCTCTCTCTCCCCTCCTCTCCTTTTACTCTCTGCCTCCACCCTTTTGTATGTTTCTCCGTCATTCTTGCTACTGTATTGGCCCCTGATGTGTCCTGTTTGTTGTGAAGTCACTGACCTAACCAGTAGGGGGAGCTCTCCCCATCAGGCCTCTGCTGCTTTCTCCCACTTCCCCTCTGTCCTCCCCTGCTGTGTGCAGGTTTGAGAGTGTGCACCGACTGTGAAGCTTTTCCTTAAAAATTGTTTAAAAAATAAAATAATTTCAGTGGGCTGCCTTTGACCTCTCCTGTGCCACTTTTGTAAATGTATGCCTGATGTAAGGTGGATGTCCATTTGCCGGCCCCGACATCACCTGAGTCACCCCTATCAGGGCTCTTTCCCCTCTATACCTCATCACCCTCACCTAAGCCATGGGCAGGAATGACCTGGCCACGGGACATGATGACCTAATTTAATTGCAACACTGATGGCCCGTCAGGAGGCTTTTAATTACCTGCTCATGTTTCTCTCTCTGTCTCTGTCTCTCTCTCCCTCCCTCCCTCTCACTCACTCACTCTCTCGACCCTACAGGACAGAGCTCTAATGGGCAGCATAACCAGGCTATGTGACAATGCCATAGCCCTGGAATCATTCAAAGGCTCTGAGAGAGAGACCAACCCACTCTACAAAGATTACCATGGTAAGAACACACACACTCGCTTATCTTTCTGTCTTTTTTTTCTATCAGATACACACACATACACACAAGCAGTGCATTAAGGCTGGGGCTGGGCTGTGGATGGAGGCAGGGCAGCCCCCTTGCAGGCCAGGCTGTCAGTGCGTGTTAGTGTGCTGCTGCTCAATCAGACGTGCTCCTCAGTAGACAGGCCGGGGGGGATTCAGCTGCCACGCTGTACCCCCTCTCCCTCGCACCCTCACCCCCTCCATCCCTGCCTCCCCCCCCTCCAGCAGAGCCTCTCTCCCTCTCTCCCTCTCGCCTCGCCCCCTCTCCATCCCCAGTCCCATACCCCTGAGGCTCTGGAGCAGAGCAGACCAACACTGGGGAATCGATATTCTCACCATCACTCTCTCTTCCTCTCTGCCTGTATCTCTCCATCCCTCGCTCAATGTCTCCATGGCCAGCATGCTCTGCTAATAAATGGAGGGCAAGGCTTTCAGTAGGGGAAGAGGACACCGGTAAGGGACGACTCGAGAGTCGGAAATGAAGGAAGGGCGGGGAGGGGGGGCAACATAGTTTGTGTCTGCTCTCCCTTGTTCCTTACCATCACTTTTCCTTTACGGTTTTACCATTCCCTCTTTCTCCCGTTTGCTTCCCTCTTTTCTATCACACTCTTCGCGCATAAAGGTCAGTTTAAGCGAGTGCGGTATTTTTAGCCGTGCCTCTCGAACTATCCGACTCACTCTTGCGCTTTTCCTCTCATCCCCCCTTCCTCCCCTCCTCGGGTTAGACAGCCCCGGTTGTGACAGATGAAGGGATGAGGAGTAAAAACATTCAATGGCAGATTTTGGTTTCATCCAACAGCATGTTTTATTTAGATAACACGTCCCACAGTGATCACATTCCTCTGCATTGTAAAGGCAGGTGGTATGTAAACCCGTTCAACATAGGAGCGTTGTAGTGCTTAATTTTTAAAATAATTTTGTAGTACCAAAATGTTCTTTGGAATTTGCAATTAATATTATTTGAATTTCTTGTTCAAGAATATATTTGCCCTCTGTTTAACCAGCCAGAGAAATTCTGGTTGGGTTATGAAATACATTTATGTGCATGATTGTTTTGATGTGTGTTCATGAGTGCAAACGCATCTGGTGCGAGTGTGAGAGTGCGTGCGGATGCGCGTGCATGCGTGTTTGCGGCAGCAGTTCAGGGCTGCTCAAAGCATGCTGGGAAGCCTGTCACTGCAAATCAGGCAAGGGGAAATCACCCAAGTGCACAGAGGAGAGAACCCACCATCCCCCACTTTCTCTGTCTGTCTCCCTTTCTCCATTACTCCCTCGATCTCTTCTTTTCTCTCTCACGCTCATTTATACAACCCCACTTTACAGTACTTTCCCAGTTTTAAAATGAAATGAAAATCTAACTTTGCGGTGACAAGAAAAGACAAACAAAGAGTAAA
Source organism: Serranus cabrilla (assembly GCA_903364295.1). Lineage (NCBI taxonomy): Eukaryota > Metazoa > Chordata > Actinopteri > Perciformes > Serranidae > Serranus > Serranus cabrilla. The sequence goes on from CAFUXE010001343.1 coordinate 83,140, forward strand.
AATGACTCCAAATCTTCCTTCCATCATATGCAGGAATCCCTAGCTTGTATGTTCACTCTCTGTCCCTCGTTGCTCCAATGTGTCCCTTAATTGGCAAGTTTCCTTTACAGTAAACCCTTCAGTCTGTGGAGGAACAGAAGAGAGCAGGATTGCTGCTCTTGATGTTTATATAGATGTTGTTTTGGTTATTGATATCCAACACCAAGTTATTTTTGCTGGTTTTGTTTTGCACTAAGTATTGCAGGTAAATACATCATATTTAACTCTTATTTATCTTTCACCATGTTGCTGTTTTCTGTCAGTGGAGATTACCCACTGACCAAACCTACGACCTAACTTTGTGCAAATGTAAGGAAAAAAACTGGTTAATGGCCATCCTGCTACATTCACTAAGACTGTGCACGTGTTGTGGAACCGACGTTTTTAATCAACAGTCCTGCCTGGAAACTTTTAATTGTCCGTTTCCAGCAACATGTGCTGAGATTAGCATAACATGTGGATTAATGTGTGAGTCACACTATGACAAGCACAGATGAAACACTGGAGCTGGACGACCCGTCTCTGGGTTTCAAGTCAGTTATAACAGCAACAGAGAGAGTTGAGTATAAAACAGTTAGCGAGGTCAGTGTTGCTCCAGCGTTGTCGGGTCTATGAATGGAAACACAACCAACATACTAATGGGCATTCAGCAGCTTCACCCAGATGATGACTGGGGTGATAAAAATTCAGTTGCTATGAATGTTTAAGTGTAGCAAAGATGGAACTAAATTAAACTAATGCACAAGTTTTTTTTTCTTCATGATTCAAAAAATGTATTTTGGTATTTTCAGTTTTACACCATAGAGATACTTTTCCGTTTTATTGCCTGTTGCCTTTTGGAAAAAGGTTTGTTCAGTGTAACCGAGAAAAGTTGGAAATGCACTTTATTTTTGAAAATGACAATAGTTTACCAAAGTTGCCAGTCGGTAAAATGCTGCCTCAGTCTTTGACACTCAGACTGCTGTCTATTCACAAGAAATGAAAAGAATCATATCAATCTTAGCAGTTGCCACATTTAAATAGAAATTGCCTGTTATGTGTAAAACAACAAACAAATCTTCCATGTATGAAATCAGTTCGAAATCAGCTTTGTAATTTGCACTATTTTAACAAGGTCTTACTCTTTTAAAAGAAAGAACACAAACTTTCTCACACAACTGTTTTTTACTGGCACAGTTTAACATAAACCATGCACATTGTGGATAAAGCTGCAATAACTTGCTTCTTCTTTTACTGTTGTTTTTTATGCACTGCACCATTCAGTTTTAACCTGCTCTCGCTGTCCTTCACAGGTCTGATACATGTACGCCAAGTACCTCACCTGAACTGTCTGGCGAGTAAACTCCCTGACCACAAGGACCTGGCCTTTAAGCTCAAGAGGAAACAGTTCAGTATTGAGGTAAGTTGTCAAGGTTAGTCAGCACAACCAGAATTACTTCATAAACAAAACATAGTGTTTGGGTTTTTACACTCCTGCTGTATTTTTAATGCGGCCTCTCAGTCAGATTTTTTCTCTTCTGGCCCCAATTTAATTCCTCTTATGTGCTGTTTTGTAACTACCATGTAAACATTAACCTAAAACAAGAGCTGAATTTAGAGAAATAATTACGTTATACTTTTTCCCATTCATAATGTTCAAAGCAGTGCTGAAAGTGTTGATGATAATGAGAAGTCTCTCGCATTAGTTCTGCCTGCCTGTTTTTACTATTGGGTGTCAACATCAAAGGTGAGGCTATTGATTATACACTGTTGCAGCAACACTTACCCCAGAGTAGTGTCAAAAGGAGACAGAGTGAAAAAAAATGTCTGTCTATATTCATGAATATGCAATGAAAAAATACTGGTGGCAGTTTAAGGTAAAGATGAAGTTCAGATTTTTGAAATGCTAAAGCAGAATGAATAAATCGCTAGTCAAGACAGAAATGAAGCAACAGCAACAAACATAGTCCCACTATCAGAAACATTTTAAGCCACAATAGCTCTTAAGGGAGCTTGCTGCTATGGACGGTAGGTGCTGCACACTTTGTCTGGCAGGTTTCTGTTCCTCTCTCCCCAGCTGAGACAGCTACGACTTGTTGAGAAAAAGGAAAAGTAGATGACAGCTTTACTTTAGACTGTAGTCTATATTTTATATTTCATTTGAATGGAGTACGATAACACATAAGGCTTCATATCCCTCCAAAAAATAGTAGTTTATATTTTGACACTGCCAGACTAGGTAAAATATGGCAATGTAATACATACAAACACTGTATGTTTGAACTGAATGCGAGATGGAGGAGCCCAGACGGGGACAGGAAGAAGAGGAAGAGTATCCTAAGGCAGAATAGATATTTTCTTACTGTGATCGAAAAGCAACGTATCTCCACAGTTTTACGGTTCACACCAATTGTCTAAACTGTTGTCTTTTGTAAAAGAAATCCATTATGATAAATCCAACAGTGAATCACTTTTCCTGATTTTTTTCATGTTGAAAACAGTAATTTCGGTTGTTAGCCTTTTAGTAGCAATGCCATGAGGCTATGTGTTTTTAAACACATTGCACACTGGAATAACATAGTATTGGCCCTACAAAGAAATGTGGTGATGATGACCTCACCAGGTATTGTGGTGATGCAACTACTGTCACAGAGAATTCCCATTAATAAAGGCAATTAAGTATTTCACTATTTACAGGATTTAACCGTTGATACAACAAATCAGCCGAGAGAAGACAGTTGAGATGATTGAATGAGTTGAATCAGGTGTATTCCTGCTTGGTAACAGCTGCCCTTTCATGGATCAGTTTGACATCCCATGTATAGGGCATACGCACGGTACAGGCTTGTATGGACTTACCATTTCTTCATTCATTTTGATTTATGATTTCTTATCCTCTTTCTCTTTCTCTTCCTGTCAGAGACACATCCATTTTGCATGTGTCACATCATCACTCTCACTCAGAGCAATCAATCTGTCACTGAACTACCACTCTAGAGACAAATTAAGGGGCCCTCCTCTTAGCTCAGGCTCATGATTGGTCCTCATTACATTATCATTACCTTATCACACCCTCTGGTCCTTGGCTCTTAGTGAGCCCTATTGTCTCAGCCAGGAGGTGAGGGGGAGGAGAGGAATGCCCCCCACCCCCCAAACCTTTTCTGCATCCTATGGTCAACCCCTTCTCATTTTCTGCAAGCCTTCACCATCCTTCTAACCCTTTCTCCTGTCTGCATTTGCCTGCTGCCCCTCCCTGCGCTGACCCCCTGAATAGGCCACTCCAGTATAGATTTATATGGTTCGTAAAAGTCAAGGTGGTTATCCTCAATGGTCTTTTAATTAGGCCTCTGTATTGGGCAGGCCAGGGGGCAGAGGCCTGCGCATCCCTGTAGCTCTGTGGGGCCTGCATACTGTGTCATATATCCCAGCAGCACATTGTAAAGGCCAAGCTTTGTCTGCCTTCCTTGTTTAAGGAGCTTTATTGGAGTTTTCTGTTGAATGGTAACCATACACTTGTATTGCCCTCATGCACATAGCATTAAAAGAGTGATATCTGCAGAGGACTTTTTTAAAGTCTAAAATGTCTGCGATTGTTGACACAAGAAAGTACATAATATGAAATGTCAATCACAATCCTTGGCCATGACGCATTTTTATGTGTCAGGGAATTTCCCAGAGAGCATTGTATCTATCACCAGTCATGCATCAAATCAATCAAAACACGCATTGTAATACCCTATTACATTCTCGTGTTGGGTTTACCTGGCACTGTGATTGGCTGTCATTAATTAGTTCATCAACTGAGATGGAGCTGTCACAAAGGTATGAGTGCATGTTGGCTCTGCGTCCCTTGTTGCAGAGATTGGTTAATATCAGTATAACACTGTATAACTTTGCATGGAGGACTACAGTTGTGCTCTGACTATGTAGCTCATCATATACTGTGTTTGACCTGTTGGCCAACTGCCTCGGTGGGCCACTGATTGACACATGAGATGGTGATTGGATTCTAAGCCCAGTGTCAGATGTGTGACAGCTCACACCATCCCTGCTAATCACCTCATTTACTCAAGCTACAGGACTCCTCTGCCTGGGGCCACATAATACACCGTCCTCTTACCAAGTTTTTCATACTTAGAGACTTTTTTCCTCTACACATCTATCGCGGCGGTGATAAATCACCTCTCCTGCTGCTGTGCTCTTCTTTCAACTTTTGACTCCATATTTTAAATGCAGCAAACTCAGCCTCACTCTGTGTATCATCTATCTGGATTAAATTGTGATGTTGTGGTGGTGGTGAATGACAGGTGATTGACAGCGTTAGCTTCTCACCATTTGGGTCAGGCAGCTACATGTCACCCCAACTGTGAATGGCGTCATGCTGGTAACTAATTTCTTAACTGCTGTTTGACTCACACACTATCCCCCAGTGCCCTCAGGAATTAGAAAGTATTTGTTTGTCAGCACACACAGGGAGTACAGGTTTGGTCAATAAAGACTTGTTATTGTTTCACTTATTTCTTATAATTCATTTTGCCTAACGCGATCAGTTTCAGTACATGAATTGCCAGCCCCACACTCAGCGCCATCATCAGGGTTCTGTTGGTTCCGTGATAAGGAACCACGGAGCAGCTGACGGTTCCAAAAGTTCAAACTGCGGTTGATGAGTGGTTATTAGCCAGGACGCCTGAAGCAAGAATTAACCCATGGCCCTGTCTGAGCAGGTAGGGGAGTGTTAGGTGTTTAGACAAGATTAACACATACTCATAGACACAAACATTGCTTACTCCCACACGCAGAGATATTGACATTCATGCAACGGCACAAGCACATACTTATTGAGAGACGCATGCACACGGATGACACGCAATGTGTGTGAGAATTTTCTCTCTCACTCATATTAAGCCGACACAGGCTTCTGTCACTGCTTTCACAAGGCAAGATGCTTTGAGGATGAAGCTCTGAAGAATGCAGGTGGTACGCAATTACATTCCCCTTACCTTTGTGTGACCCTTTAAACTGACAGGCAATGTGCCTGTGGGGTACCGGGGTGCCAGAGGCAGGTCACAGGGTCAAATACAGTATAAGACGGGGATTTGTGTCAAATTAGTCTTGTCTTAGACAGGCTATTTGGAGGTGTCACTGAGGAAATCAGTCACTTGGATGTCTGTGTAGTCTCTGTGAATGTATTGGCTTTGAGGGAAACTTAGTTTTGGTTTCATGTTAATGTTTTTTTTCATTTTCTGAATTTTAAAGTCATTATTATAGACAATGTCAGGAGGATATGTGATAAGAGTCCTGGGCCAGATTCTGAGATATCAGCGTGTCTTATGCAACATGACTAATGCAGGCTGCTTTAGAGCAGGAACTTCACCTGCACAAGAGGAACCATGAGTGACTCAGGTGTACAGTAATTGGTTGAGAGATATAAATGCATGTTAATTGGACAAATGCATTGAATACACCACCAGCAACTGCCATTTTAAACAATGTTTTCTGTTCCACTTTTGACAGCGAAGTTCTGGCTTTACTAAACACATATGAAGCAAAGGAAAATCAACGCTATTTCAACATGTCACAGCGAAAAAGCGTGCTTGCTTATGTCACTTCAACAGTGCAAATATAAACAGAAAGAAGAAGGCTTTGAAGTTCTGTAGCTCAGAACAGTTCCTCTCAGAGAGAGGAGTCTGAACACACGCAAAAAAGTGCCCATAATAGCAAACAAACACAATACTTAATGTCAGCCAAAGTTCAGCATTAAACATGATTAAATGGTTATTTCATGAATATAGTGATAGAATGACTATGCACTATTTTTAACCATCTCTTGACCAAGTTTGCAATCACACAAACATCTCAAGTTGTCTAATGACCTCCCACCCCACATGACTTGAACTTGACATCAGCCGGCTGAGTTTATTTTTAAGCTGAGTGGAAGCAAAGCGTGAGCAGAAAATGGGGATGAAGAGGATGATGGTGCTGAGTAGAAGAAGACTTAAGGAGAAGAGGAAGCCAAACTGAAAGAGTCCGAGGGAGGTGTATAGAGTAGGTTAATGTTTCTTGGCATGTCCTCAAAACGTCTTTAAGACAACGCCTGTGTCTGCCCCCTGTTGAAGCCTGTGGGTGCCGAGGGAAGGGTGTTAATGGACCTATGTGAGGAACAGAGCGAAGGCTTGGAGAGGAGGGGGGAGGCATAAGCGGAGAGGAGCAGTTAAGTGATTCTCAGGTCAGGTCTAATTAAAATGAGGGCTTTTCCTCAGAGGCACCAAACCGTCTTATTGAGAGAGAAATAAAAAGGGAGGGAAAGAAAGAATTGCAGAATGCAGAATGAGTTAGACAGAGACCCGGTCCTCAGGGCTTGTTTGTGTATTTGCTTATATGTTTGTTTGTGTTCCGTGCCTGGTCCTATATCTGCTTCCCCATGTCTCAAATAATGCTTGGTACTAAAGATCGGAGAAAAGCCAATGTTGAAAAGAACTCATATGGAGAAACATTGAACTGGGTCATTTAATATTTACTTCCATTAGTAGATCACAATGACTATTCACATACTGAGAGGAAAGTTAATACAAACAACAGTCTTACTGGATGTCTTGAACCTATTAGCAGCTTCCAAAAAAATCCTTAGGTTCTTCATACATCTCATCTGTGATTCCTACGCCTGCCTTGGGAATCACGATCAGATGGGAATGGACCTTTTGGAATAATATTCCAATTGAATAATTTATACTTCCTCCCTTGGTGCACACCAGCCTCTGTCGCATTTTGGAATGAGGTGTGCTTATGGTTTGTGCGTGTGTGAGAAAGGGAGAGAGAGAACCGGGTGTAGGCCAGTCAGTGGCACGCGATCGGACCCCTCAGCCGAACAATATTCACAACATACATCAGATTTGCATCTATTATTTAACAGGGATTTTATCTATTCTGCAAATGTGCATGTGTGTTTGAAAAGGCCCAGCTTGTAAGGTCTCTGCGCTGAGTCTTGGGTGTGTGGGGGGTGCAAGCATGTGCATGTTTTTTGTGTTTGTTTGTTTGTTTGTTGTGGTGTTGTGGTAAGTGTGTGGACTTTTTTAATACTGATCTTTGTTAAATTTGTTGATTGAGAAACCCACTTACCAAATCTACCAAGAATCCACTTCGTTTTATGGCTAAAAAGGCAAATCTGGCCCCTTTTTTGGCATAGATGATCTGATGTGAAGTCAAAGTACCCTGGGCATGGAGGACGTGCTCACCCTGCCAAGGTCAAAGTTCAGAATAATTAAGGACACTGGCTGTAACGATCTCCAATGAGTTTTATCAGTTATTTTTTAATGGTCAGGCGCCTAGAGAGAAAAAGTAGCAGCAGTTGTGTTTGCAGTCTAGTCAAAGGGCAGTTAGAGAATATCTGGGACTTTGCCAAATGTGCTGCCCTCTATACTATATCAACACAATGCCGAAACGTTTCTTGCAAACGAGGAGTATTAAAGGAAAACAAAACAGGGCATATGTGCTCCTCCTGCCAGACTGAGTAAGAGTGTGGTCTGCCTGAACTCGCCCTGGAAGTGAAGCTGTTGCATCAGTGAGCAGTGAACCCTTAACATGGTCCATGCACCACTCAGCCCCCATCAGACTAGACTGGCCACATTGGACTCAGACCTGATTAAAGTAGCCCTAGTTGTCTTCAGCTTCCATTAGAGAGAGAAAGGGAAAGAGGCTGTAACTTGCATGCCACCCTACATCCATGGGGTCTTGTGGTACTATAGGGTATGTGTAAGTATGTTCAGAAAGGGCTCAGTATTAGCATAATGGTAGTGACTGGGGAAGCATAGGCCCCTGGTGCTTATAAGCTGGGTCTTCACTGTATCCTTGGCTTCTGAATCTTTTTATTATCTTCTAATTTTGCCTTAGGTCCATGCACTTTTGTGCAAGTCTTCCAAACAATTTCTTTGTTTATTTGCAAGAGTGCTCACTGTAAATCCTGTGCAAAACCTCTAGTGTTTTCCCTCACTGTCGAGCATAATTCATCGTCTTCTTTTGATCCTTGGTTGTGTAAACCTAATATTTGGACTTGGTTGTTAATATAAACTACTATTATATATCTATCCATTCTGTGTCTATTTGGCTATAAGAATTTCGACCAATTCATATGATTAGTTAAACAGTTAAACAAATGTTTTTTTTAAAAAAACAAGCCTTTTATTGGGGTAGCTTAATGGAGCTAGCAAGTTGCCTTTTAGCTGTGTGTCTGCTGGGCAACTGTGTTAGCTAACGCAACATCGCGGCTATGCAACTGGTGCAAGTCCACAGCTGTCTGCATACATAGAAAAAAATCAAACTTCACATCCCTAATGACTGTTGAGTGTTAAATTTTATATATATTTAAATAATTTGTCCCTCTACATATTAGACTACACAGAATAGGTGATGCATGCACATGCTTTTTAAAAGCTATGTGTTGGTATATAAGGGTCCAAACATCCAGTGCTCAATAATCAAGATTTTCAACACTCTGAACAATCTGCATTTCAAAAATTACAATTAAACACTTTTAACATTGTAATTAAGATTTGAATAAATCGTGGCGATAGGCATATGTTTTCCTGTTTGGCCTTTGTAATTCTAAAACAGCCAAAGTGAAACAGTCCCCTGTTTGCTGTTGGTCCACAGAGAAAGTTAAAATTGCCATCATGGGCACAAACGGCTCCATGGTCGGAGTGGTTCAAAGGTGGAATGTTGATCCGAAGCAGGAGCATCAAACTCAGGAAGGCTCTCTGCTTGGGTCCTAAAAATAACTTTCCCACACTCTCGCTGCTCAGTGTCCTGGGGGGGTCAGGAGGAGGAGTGTGTGTATGTTTTTCTCTGTGTCCGCTCAGTGATTATGTATGTTATGCTGCCATAATGTGAACACGTTTCAAAACAGAATTGCTGTCCATGTGGGATGTTGTCCGCACTCATTTTCTGATTGTTTTACTAAATATTTGTTGAATGGACACAAATATTTGTATATAGATACAGTACAGATACTCTTACTGTTGCAAAGATGGATTTCATTTAGTCTTCCATTTTCCTGAAATCACTTATTACTGACAAATGCTTTTATGTTGTATAAAATAGTTATTTGGTCAAAAGCCCATTGATCATGGTGATTCCCTGCCAGCTGCACTCAAATGTATACCTTTATTCAGTGCAATCAGCTAAAACCGTAAACATAAAGGTGTGCCATCAACAACACTGGCACTGCATGATTGGCCATATTGACATAAAGTACCAAATTTGGGATGACAGGTTGAACTGGAGGAAGCAGTAAGTTGGCTCCTTAACAATACTGCTGTATAAAAGTAATCAGTCACGTGTGTGAAGGTTAACAATGAAATGTCAACATTTTCTAAAAGCTTCTTTCAGTGAGACTAATGTCTTTGGAAAGCCTGTTCATATAAGGAGACAGTCTTTTTGTGAGATGTCCATCATTTCTAAACTCCTCACAACAGAATATGTTTGCATACTTCATCCATTTGTTTGCAGCACAGAAAAGTAGGCTTAGAGAACCCGAACCAGTTGGATACTTGCCTTTTTTCTAAATGTTGTCTCTGTCAGCAGTCAGTCAGTGAATCCCTGCTTGATGAAAACAAATTGGGTGTCCTGATCCTCTTTCTTTCTCTTTATCTCCGAGCACAGCATAAAGGCATTTGTTTCAGCTAATCACAGGAGCTACTTAACCCCTGCTACTGTGAATATGGTCGTATTTAAAAAGGATTCACCCAACAGTCAACACAGAGTTGTTTAAAGTGGTGTTGGCCATTGAAAGAAGTTGGCCGGCCACTGATTGTAGCAGCGCTCATGAATTTTATGAGGGCAAGTGTCCCTGTCCTTCAGAGTTCACAGGTGGCTATTGAAAAGCCCGGCCAGATGATGGAGGATAGTTAGGACACATATAGAGCCCTGAATAGACTTTAATTACACTCAGCAGATGAGTCAGAGGGCCATTCGAAGGACAAGCCTGCACTTCAAACGGCAAGTTAGAGGGCAAGGTGACCCACCTTATGGAAAAGTTTGCGACCCCGTACATGAATTAAGGTACATGTTGTAGTCTGTGGTCTTGTGTTTGTGTGGCAATTGTAGAACGGTTTTCTTTGTGCTTTCCTCAATGTGTGTGTGTGCTACCTAACACACATATGTGAATGTGTGAAGGTGGGGGAGGCACTGGGTGGGAGAATACTCCAGTGTGTGGCTTAACCAAACTTTCCTTTTGTCCCTAACAATGATGAGTGATGATGAGTGACAGGGGTGTTAGGAGTGGGATCTGGGGAACAGAATGCGCCTAAGCAGTGCTCACCCGAACTCACACAAAAGGCAGCAAAAGGTCAAATCTGAGGCAAGCTTCTTATCCACACGCATATAATATTGCACCATTTCACATGTCACATAATAAACTAAAACATGTCATTTCTATTGCTGAGCTCAGGCTGCAGTGTTTATGCAGTTTCATCCTGTTGATCAAATTCTGCCAGTTATTGATAATCAGAACCAGTTCTTCTAGGAATCTAATCACATTGAGCCCCTGAGAAACCTTTTGCCTTTTCTTTACCCTCATTTTTTAACCTTGATAACAACAAGGTTTGTTTGAGATCTCTGTCTCTCTTTCTGCATCACATCATTTTCTTAACCCAACCAAACTGCATATCAGTATATCCCCTCGTTCTCGAGCAAGTAAGAAAACATACACAGTTGTCCTTTTGTTACGCAAAATCCATACATTCTGCTTACACAGCCCAACTCTGCACACAGACACCCCTCCCTTTACCCCCACACACACATTATGCCCCACCGCTAGCTAGGGATGAGGAGGACTTGCGTGCAAGTGTTTCCCAGGAGGCAGTTGTAGACTGAGGGTTCTGAGGCCCGGGGA
>CAFUXE010001343.1:108559-133258 GCA_903364295.1 Serranus cabrilla
CAGGGGCGGACCAGCACTCCCTGACTGTGCCCAAGTCCATAACACCAACTAACCTCCCCCCCTTTACTACCCACCACCACTGGGGTCAATGTACCCTCGCCCCCTCACCCTACAATGCCCACGGTCCATACCAACACTGCCCTCCAAAGAGAAACAAAACCGAACTGAAAAGAGACAAAATGGCCCCACGCTGCTTCCCCTGTCAAAGCTCTTGACAGGCCTGCGCAGAGGCCCCCAGAGGAGGGTTCAGTTGAAGATGATGACGACGGAGATAACAAGTCAAGTTGTTGTGTTACAGCGCAGTTACTCTTTGGCCCTTGTTTGTCCATTTGGTTATTCTGAAGCATTGCGGAGCTAACTGATTCCCATGCATGTCATGTTTAGTAACATGACAGATACTATCAAATGCTGTTTTACATCAGTCCGTGGAGCGTGAAGGGTAAGTGAGGAGCTAGCTATTCCAAAGAACAGCAATAAACATTCCATTAGGTATTAAAAAGCCTTGAAATATTGTCAGCTAATCAATTTCCTGTTTGGACATGCTCCTTTTTAATGAAATTCAGTCCGTTATTAGTCCCTTCCCATTCTTCCAGTGTTTGGGAATATAATTACACTCAAAATGCTTACTCATCCTTCTGCCTGCCTGCTGCCTACTCTGTCAGATGCATTAGCCATGAAGCAGAAGAGATGAGAAGCCTGGGTCTGTATCTGTCTATCTGTCAGTCCGCCTGACTGTCTGTATGCCTGCCTCTTAGATTATCCTGGATCAGGCGGCAGGTGACATGGGGAGCAGGTGACCATCACCCAATTAACAAAAAAGAAACTTGAGCTCTCCAGTGTAGTTTACATTTCCTTTTTCTCATGCCACCCTTATACTGTTTTCAGTCCACCCCTTTACTCTGTTAACATTAACATTTATAAGATTTGCAAGTCAAGAGGACAGAGTTGGAAGTTGTGTTTTGTATATTTACATTTCTTAATCTTTAATGTTACAAACCACTAGTAGTGAGAGCGGCAAGAGGACGGTCCAAAATGACCCAGCAGTATATCAAGGTATTGACTTTTTTTTTTTTTTTACAAAATAATGATCATATGTGTGAAAAAAAATGAAATAGAATCTTTAAACACTAAAAATGTCATAGTCCAAGGGATAAAATCTTCCTTAGTCAACAGGTTATTCACGGGGCAAGGTCAGGTATCGTGTTGCACTCTTTGTTATCACAAAAGCGGAGGAAGGAAGAGCTTCTTCTCAGCTTTTGTTAGCTGCAGGTGGGCTAGAATTACTAAAGTGATGGGATTTTTGCTGAGTTGTTTCTGCATTTTTCTCTGGTAAGGTATCGGAAGTATTCTGTGAAATATCCAGCGCAAATGTGACTATAGTTTGCTTCTCCAATAGAAAAGCACATCGCCTCATTATGTGGGTTTGGTGTGCTGAAGTTAATACTAGTTCCTATAGGTTCAGCAAATGATTTCCCACACAATGCAGTGTAACTTTAGAGGTGTGAGGGATTACGGTGCAGGGAGGTGATTTAGCTTGGTTTAGTGACTGGATAGACCAGCAAGTCTGGGAAATTTCTACCAATTTCTTCCTGCTACCATTTTGACCCTTGGCTGGTGGCAGAAATGGGACTGGAAATGGAGGACATTGACCTGGTGTCATGGACAGACGTACACATTAGTTTACAGTGGCTGCACTGCAGCTGTGCTGCTCAGGGAAATGGAATTGGCAAAAGGTATCGCCTCTAATGTGGCCACTGTCCATGAATACTGGACATGTGGTATAAAAATCCATTCCAACTTTATTTAAAAGATACCTTACTCCTTTCTGCATCGACTCAAACTGGAATATCTCATTCATAAATTCGCAGCATATAACCAGATTGCTTGGTCAACATTTCCTCTGTGATTGTAATGACTTCAGCTTAGTGATACAATGTTCAGTTTCTCTCATTTCACTGACTTAATAGAGCTTATAATATGCTGACCAAATTACAACAATGATTGTGTTAAGTAGGTGTTTATGGTAAATATCGTGTCACTTCCATGAACATGTTCCAACAACGGCTAATCTGATTGGAACAGCCAGACCGGTCGTCATGTGTTCCAACAAGGTGTTGGGTTTCCCATAGTTCTAAGCTGTACAGTGACACGGGCCATTTGAAAGTGTGGCTAAAACTCTATGGAATAAATGACTCGTTAAATTAGCACCTAATACTCCAGTCATTAGCAAGCCGTTACCACCAGTGGAATGCCTTTGATGGTGCTGCTTTGTGTGAGCAGGTCCTGTTTAAGCTCCAGTTGGAAAAATTGGTCCGTTTGGATCTTAGACTATAATGCACTTACATAACATTGTTATACGCATAACCAAACATAATATAAATCATTATTACTGTGATTTGGTTAGCCATAAAGCACTAATGTGATATCGACAAACAACTGCTGGTGTGTGTGGAGATTGTGAATGACGGTTACAGGCAGCATGAAACACCATATTCCTTAAGAACCGGGTCTTTGGGGTGTTTAGTAAGCTGAAGGGAATTGTCCATTGTGGGGTGATATTAGTAACCCTCTTAGGCAAAGCTAGTCTGTGGGCCGGCCCTGAGGGCTCATTTCAAGTGCTTAGCGCTCGTTTGGAGCTTTGTCACCCCTCACCCTGTTGCCAGCATGGCCCCAGCCCCTCTGGCTGTGGAGCGGAGCTGAACCACAGACCTTTACCCCTGCCCGCCACCAGGGAGGGAACACTAACATCACAACTCTAACACACACTCACTCGCACTAACATGGTGGCACACATCCATTTTCACAACCCCCCCACCTCCACCAATGCACCACAGCCAATGGTCTATTTTCCCGCCATCCACTCCCATCCAGCACCCCCTCCTCTCTTATTTTTTTCCTCTTTCTCCACCCTCGTGAAGGTTGCCAGGCAGCAGAGAAAGACTTCACACACACATACACCCCACTATGCCTCTGAGGGTTTTCCGGATGTCCTTGTTTACATCATGGAGTGTGCAGGTCGTCGGGAAGCAGACTCACAGCCTCCCTGGTTATGTCTGTCTAAGTCCTACACTGACCTCCATTCATTTGGTGTCAATGCAAATGTTCATGGCAGCCCGCAGTTGGCTGCCATGAACATATTTGGGTGTAAATTTCAAAATCAGGGTGAAAATAGAATCAAGTCTTCGTCCTCATCCATTTTACTTGCGTTGACAGTGTTATGAAAGTGGAAAACACTGAAAAAAGTGCGTTTTCGTGGCCATGACAACCAATTGCTGTTATCAGATGTAATATTGGCTGTCACTGATGTGCAGGATGGTTGCTGATTGTTACCAGGCTCCCTTTTCCCACTGTGTGTCAAACCGATCGATTGGTTTCGTCTGCTCCTCCCTCCAACTTTGATGTAAGCATTGATTGTTCTCATCTGCCCCTGAACTCAAAGGTTAGAGGAGCTGAGCTGCACTTCTGGATTGCTTTGACCTTCGCTCTGCACATGCTCAGTGGGTTCACAGTGCTCAGAGCCAAACAGACACGGTGTAGCCAGGCCCGTGGGTGCGTGACAGCCAGACAACGGTGTGATGTCTTCTTTTTTTTACTCACCCACTGAGGGTGATGTATATGTGATTGATTTTTCTCCTACCCTTCTCTCTACCGTGTTTCCGCTGCAGTGCGCTAAGCAGGACTGAGTCCAGGCTTGATCAATGCATTGTTTTTCTTTTTCAATCACACTCGAGTGAGCTGAAGACACGAAAGGTTACACAGGTGAGGTTTGGCAGGGGTGGAAGCTGGAGCTTCTGGAGGCCCCCTCAAGGCCAATATATGAGTTTGCATGGATGTTTGTGTGTGTGTGAGAGAGAGAGGGAGTCAGAGAAAGAGTTATACAGAGAGAAGTTTAACTTCATTTATCATGTGCGTTTCTATCAACTTGATCATTCTTCTTGTGGTGTTAGTCGAGTTTGTCTGCGCTCATTATGTATCTCATCTTTTCTCGCAGTGGGATTTTCCGTCCATGCCTGTATAAGTCCTCTGTAACCTTACCTTTACCATCTCACATTAAATTATAGGTCCTTTACAATGTCTCAGAGCTCACCTGCCCCAGATAATCTGCTGGGCTGCAAGAAGACTACTCCTCTTGTTTCCTCTGCTTGCTTGTCACACACACACAAAGGCAATGTGTTGAACAGAAAAGAGACCAACTGGAGTGCCGCTGACATGTTAGCCACGATCTCCAAAGCACCATGCTTCATATCAGACATGAACATCAGTGATGTAAACACTTTTTGCAGTTCCAACTGAGGCATTTCAATGCTCTGAAACAACAGTATTAAGCAAGGGGTGGAAGTCGTCTACCCTAGAGGGGTAAAGAGTGTCGCGTAGTCCTGAATTATGTCTTAGTAATGACGCTGTTAAACCCTGTACCCAAACACCTAGTCATTATGAAAAAGATAAGTATCTGTGGGAGTGGAAGGGCTCTCCTAAAGCTGCATGTCTGGAGGGGGTAAGGATGTGGCAGGCAGGTAGGGTTTAGAGGGCTGGGGTGGGGTGGGGTGGAGGGCAGGCTTTGACCAGTGGGTGTCAGATGTCATGGCAGATTCTTTCAGGGGCAAATTAAAGGGTTTAACTCCTCTTGTACCCAGGATGCCTGTATTCTGATTCAACTTCCTCGACAGGCACTCGAGCAACATGCTACTCAGCGCCATTGTTGGGCGCACACTTGACTCTGGAGATACTTCACCTCCTCTCACGCTCTCAGCACCTCTTCAGGACTTTGTTCGTGGAGTACCATTGGCGGCCTTTCTTGCAGCTACTAGAGCGAGCAGAGCAGTGTAACCCCTCTTAAGCTTTATAGTAGTTAGCGCGTTGGTGTTAGGGGGCTTTACACGAGTGGCCCTCATTAACCTCTCAGCGTCTTTGTGCTTTGAGTTGGCACAGGGCTGCTCCATAGATAAGCTTTACTATGAAACAGCTCAAACACTTGATTCTACTGACTCTGGTATTAGCTCGACATAATCATCTGTGTTACTTACACAGCAAATCAACACAAGTAAGTGCAAACACATCCAGATTCTGCATGCACATCGGTGTCTGAGCAAACATTTTCTCCTACCTCACCTCATAAATGCATGCTGTTGGGTCCCATACACAACTTCTCAACACACTCTCACACACATATTCCCTGTGAGCTGTAACAGACCTAAAGCTCTCTGAAGCATTTAGCAGCACGCTAGCAGGTTTACTCCACGATGCCAGTGCTGAGGGGAGTGCTGAAGCATCTAATGCAATTTCAACCCAACATGGCTCGCTGTGAATAAACATCACTGAAGTGTACCATCTACTGTATGTTGATCCACTGTAGTGCTTTCTTTTTTCTCCATACAAGCTGATCTAATACCCCTCCCTCCCTCCCTCTCTTTCTCTCTCTCTGATTTCTGTAGAGACTGCATTTGCCTCCAGACTTGTCTGAGACGGTGAGTCGTGTGAGCAGAGGGGAGCTGGCAGGAGCGGCCACGGTGGCTTCAGGCTGCGGCTCTGGCACTTCCGGCAACAAACACCTGGACTTCTAGCGCTCCCACACAGTCGCCACGGGCAACCAACACCTGGAACGCCACGCCGTTGTCCTCTTTACTGTGGTGACCAGGTTGTTCCCTCACCCACATAATGTCAGCCTCGATAACCCTGCCAGCCATTACCACCTGCCAACTGTCCCAGCCAGGGGTGAAGATCTAAACATCCACAGTACCTCCTCTCATAACGGACACATTTCATCCAATGTTTCAATTCCTTTTCTATAGAAACCTACAGTTCACTCTGTGTTAGTCTCCGATTGGCCAAGGTTTATACTCACACTTTGGTATTCTATGGTATATTGAAATGTCATATTGGCAGAGTGACGCAATTAAAATCCAAGATGGAGAGGTTATTCAAAGGGATGGTTCGTATTTATTTGGGGCTTTATGAGGTACACAGTCAGTGTATCATCAAAAGTAGATGGTGGTCAGCACGCCCCCAGTTTAGAGTAGCAGGCAGGAGTACCAGCACAAATCTAAGCTAAGTACAGCTAAAGACGGGGGCAGGAGTAAAATGCATTATAGCCACTCGTTCAAATGTACCTTCGCCACTTTATCTTTCCATCAAACAGCCCTATTGAGTAATACATTTAAGTTAGTTTGTTTATGTTGATGTGTGACTTTAATGTTTTAAAGGGTTAAATCAGATACACCAATGTCACACAATAATACAAACAAACTGAGCATTCAAGGCAGCGGTAGACCAGCAACTCCTGTGATCTGTGAGGTTAAATCACTGTCTTTTCCAATGGAGTCTGGTGGCCTCATCGAGAGTTTAGAACAGCTTCAATTCCCCATGGCGTCAACATGAACAGTGATGTCTGAGGGCAATGTAAAATGGTTGAAATATTCTAAATTTAGCATACACAGCAAACAACATTTAGTTTTTTTCTTTTTTCTTGCTGAACCTTTAAGTGGCTAGAATAAGTTTTGCTGCTGCCCCCATCCATGCAGTACATTGCTTAGCTTCCATGTCGGTACTCCGGCCTTCTGGGAACGTGCCAACCACCTTCCACTGCAGGTTACACACTGACTATGGATGAGTACCTCATACAACCCCACTTTAATAAATCCAGACTATCCCTTTAAGATTTCATACATTTTGTCTGCTTGTTGATTTGTTGTTTTATGTCTTTGGGGATTTCACTTACAAGCAAAGTGTAATCATGAAACATTTAAACACTTAATTAAATAATTTAACTTCATTCTCCCAACCTCTCGGTGTACTGTACAAACATGGCCACCGCTGACTAGCTCGGGTTTTGTTTTTTTTGTTTTGTTAAATAAAAGCAAATAACAACACACTGCACAACACATACTCTTTACTGTGTCTCTACACCAGCTCTGAGGGGGAAGTTTACTACCTGTGAGAATGCGAGAGGATGTAAAGTGGCCGCGTTATGAATGACTGATCTCTGATCTGCCTCGCTGGTTTCAGGTTGGAATAGGGGTGCCTCCATCTGACCCTGAGACCGTGCCGGTGAATGACGTCTACCTCCAGTAAGCTGGAGAGCTGAGGAGGAATGTGGGCAGAGGGTAGGAGAGCTGGATTTGGGTGCAGGCTTCACACCTCATCAGGCATGTTTGCTGGATGAGCTGCTTTGCCATGACAAGCCCAAAAGAACAAATTAGGTCAAATGGTGACATGGAGAAACAGAGAAAAAACAACATGAAAAATTAAATGTTTCATTTTTGTTTTCCTCAGTCTGCTGCTGATGCCAGTTTGAATAATTTTGCCTGTGAAAAGTGGCAGTATTGGTAACCATCTGCAACACGTGTTGGGAGAGGGTAGTGTTACCTGACAGTTTCATGCATGGATGGAGTGCTCTTATATGGGCTGTATGAGAGAGAGAGATGACATACACAGGTCACTTATACAGGTGAACGAAAGCTTGAGGTGTCAAGATAAAAAATGTTTTCAAGTTATTGTTGTCGAAGAGCAGACATATTCAGGGTACACTTTTAAGGTGGATTAAAATAGAATAAATTCATTTTGGCTTTTGTTTATGTTGACACACTACTGCTGTGTCTGTTTTTACACTGGCCATGTCACCATTGTCCTCATTCACTTTTTGTTCAATCAGTTCAGAAAGTGCATTATTTTTTAAGTTTTAAAACCATTGTAAAAGTTTTAGATGCCAGTTTCTCCTGTGCACATTATAAAAATGAGTGTTCTGAAATTTCTCTTAGGACTGCGTGGTTTGGAAAAAAATCTAATTTCACTTATTTTGACTGATATTGCAAGTACGATGGGATTCACGATATTAGAGGGAATGATCATTTTTTCATCATTATTCCCATTTTCATTAAAACTTTATATTAAATTAATTATGGTGTGATCTGTTCGCGGGGACTGATACCAAACAAAGATATTTAAGTCTGCAGAAAACGATTTGTAGGCCGGGACGTCTCTGCTGCACAATACTTAATTCAGAATGGTAATTTTGACACAGATTTCTCCCTTAAACAAATATTTCACCTCCTCTGATTTGCATACTTCTCTAGTCCATACTGGGATTTTGAGAAAATTTAAATTAATTGTGCAGCCCTAATTTCTATGTACATTTATAATTTAGTGAATTGATGCTCTAATTCACCCAGGGGTCATCTTTATGCACATTCAATCTACATATATTTTACATGTAGCTGTGCACTTAAATCAATCATTTAAAAAATATTTAGAATATGACTTCTAATACTTTTTATACCTGACGGTTGGTTGCACGTGGTTAGACAATACTGTGGGTCATGATTAGTCACACATGCTTCTGTAATGACTGTGAGTAAGTAATTCTGGGAACCAGGAAATCTTAATTAATTTAAGCCTCTGAACACAATAAGTGTAACAATCAGGTTGAGAACGTGTTCTCTTCTCCTCAGAGGGATTTTTATTTTAAATAAATGGTCATATGAGGCTCTTTAGACGACCTCCCCCCCGCTCACCTCACCCACACTATGAAACAATGCAGAGAATAACCCAGACATCATCTTTAAAAATTCTGTTTTGCAATTATAATCTTTCTGTCTTGTTGCTTAAATCTCAATACTGTTTAGAAAATGTAATTGTGTTCTGTAACAAATCGTGATATAATTCTTTTTATTGTTCTTATTGCTTTTTTATCTAAATGAAATCTGCAGCAGTGACACGTGTAGGATGAACACTCGGTGCTGTTGGCACTTTTCAGAAAAAGCCTCCTTCTTGAAAGCCTCGCTTGGCCTTTAGCAGAGCAGAAAGCCCTGGGACCGAGTGTTGAGAATACGCTTTTATAATCGTGTCTTTTGGCAGCTGCCGCTCATGTCCTATTGATTCCTGTCCAAAGCCAGCGTTGCTTTCCTACAGTAGCTTTAACTGCCGTCTTATAGATTCTATTATAAAATGGTTGTCACATTGCAGCAAAACTCAAGTAACACAGTGTATGTTTGCCACATTAAGTATCTCTTCCAGATCTTCAGACATCTGACAAATACAGTTTAAAAAACACAAAAAAGCCAAAATATTATGTATTTACAGTGTGTGTTTGCTTAAAGCACACAGAGCACAGAACCTATCTGCTAACACTTAAAGGGAGAAGTGTAGCTCCTGTTTGCTGCTGTGAGAATTCAGATTTCCAGGTCAGACTTTTTGTGTCTCAGTAAAAAAAAAGAAAAAAAGATCAAAGAGCACAAAGTTTTCAGGAACTTTTCCAGCAACTTTTATTGGCTGACTTTGTTTCCGAGCGAGAATTACATTTAAACCTTTTTATCCCGAAGCCGTGTATTATTTAGACTTCCACTAATTGCATCTTTCTTGCATTTTGAATCTCTCTTTCATTCTCTCACTCTGCAATTATTAATGTTCTTCCTCTGCCTGTTTTCCCTTTGCCTCACCGCGCTCTCATAAAAGTCTGCGTGATGAACTGGCTTAAAATTTACAAGAATCTTCTTAAAAATCATAAAGTTCTGATCGACTATTAAATATGAAGTGAGACGAGTAAATCAATTAATCAGTTTAGCTCGATGTTTGGTGCTGTTACATGCTGTGTGAATGTTACCTGACCTCACTCTCTCCTGGACATCCTTTCCTTTTAGATGCTCTCTCTCTCTCTAACACACCCCTCACACACACACACACACAGACACAACCCCCCTGCTGAGGCAGCAAGTGAAGCAAAATAACTCACTCTGCCACACAATCGCTCCTTTGCCTCGCTCTAGGCACTGACTGCTTTATTCCATGACTTTTTTTTCCTCTCTTCTCTGCTCCCTCCTCCTCATTGGTTCTGTTTTTTTTTTTCATACCATCGTAACTCTACTACAACAAGAGCCAGTGATGGTGAATTGCTTGACCTTTCTCATTGTGCGGCGGTGTTGTGCTGTGTGGTCTGTGTCGACTTGGTTCAGCCCATACATCAAGAGAGGTTTGTTATTTTGGACACCTTTGTTTGGTGGGAATTGGAAGTGTTGTGTGTATATTACAAGCCCTTGTACTGGCATTTGTCAGCATTTATATTTGCAGCTATGATGCATTATGTCCAATTTTGTTTGTTTCTATAGTCGCTGCAGTAAAGATTGACACTGTATAAGACACAGCATTGAACAGGCAAAAAGGCTTTCTTTAAGACACAATTTTACTGTACAAAATGTTTTATAGTTTTCACAAAATACATTTAGAAAGCTCCATTTTAAATAAAATTAAATTGAAATATTTAAGAGACAGCGTGTAGACGTTTTATCTCAGAAGCATTGCTCAGACGTAAACCCAGTGTGTGTCCATGTTTCTACGTACACACTGAAATAAAAATGCAAAACTCAAAAGAGCATGACAGATGATGCTAGAAAAACCCTCCCATGGTCTTCAATTATAAATAAGGACTGCGGGGTTCGACTGCAGTCTTACGAACTCGAAGCCAATGTAATCGAACAGAACGTGTTTACAAAATTTTGCAACACAAGACTAATATCTTTAAAAAAAAACATTGTGTACTAGATGAAATACAAAGGCTTTGGTCTGTTTTACAATCAACAATGATTAAATCTGATATGTACTTGTAAACAACTGCCAAACACTTAAGTTTAAAACTCTGTCAAGCAATGTTTAATCATAATTATAGGAATTAAATATTTCTAGTTGCACAATTTTTTTTGACCATAGGACACTATAATACAACTATACCTAAGAGACAAATTGTACCTGACCCTAAAGAAATGTATTTCATGATGCATGGAACATTTATAGAATATTCTCGGGGATATAAATGAAATCAACTTTTATTGGAGAAATCTTTCTGGAAGATTTCTAGGGAAGACAAGTACTTTACATTTTGACATAAACAAACTGGATTATATCGAAGACGCAGTCTACCATTTACAGACTACAGGTTTTCTTTTACACCTGTTTTCCACATTTAATGTTCTTCGTGGTAATCTAGAGTCAATCCAACCACCGAAGCAAGAGGTCCAAGTTGTGTCTCATGTCACGTCGTCTTTGCACACTTTGAGCTGTTGATAGTGATCCGTGTTTAATAAGCCGGCAAACGCAGGCCCATGTCAGAGGAGTCAAGACCACAGCCTCAGTGGGTGGATCGAGTTTGAGTTTCCTCCGCTAAATATCCATTCATAAGAAATAAGACCAATAAATAGTTTTTTTTTTGACACAGTAAGAGTCTTCCCTCCAGCTTTTCGTCTTTAATGATATGCAACAGCGTCCAGAGACCATGCAAAGGCTGGTAGAAAGTCTCGATATAAGCAGATCAAAAGATAGTCATGGCAGAATCTCTCAGGTTCTCCTCTCTCAAACAAACGCAAGACCAACATGGTTTTCTAGCAGTCCATCTATCAGTACTTGATCTTGGTTTTTCATATTAACATACAAATGGCCATTTACTAACACACCAGAGAAAAAAGGAAACAATGACTGAAGTTGGAAATAGAAAAAAAAACAGATAAGTTTTTGTTCCATAAAAATTTAACACCGGGCACTTTACAGAGGTCCATTTTTTTCTGTCTTTCCATCGTTGTTCTCTCTTCCAAGTCCTCGTTTGAATGTGCCTAGAGCTACAGAACAGCACACAGTCCCACTGGAAAAACAAAGCCCAGACGTCCCAAGGCTCTCCCAGAGTCTCTCTCCTTTCTTTCTTTCCTCCTCTCCTGTCCTTTGCCTCTTCACAACCCTCTCTCTCGCCTTCTCTTCTCTCCTGTGCCGTGTGTGTGTGAGGAGCACTGCCGGAGGGCGATGGTGGAGTGGGTGGTTACAGGGTGAAGTAGCTCTTCTCTCTACTGTAGTCTTGACCAGTACTGAGACATGTCAGGCTCGCTCCCTGGGACTTGGACAGGGACAGACACTCCAGGAGAGATGAGTCCTGCAGAGACAAAAAGAGAAAGATGTCAGTAAAAACAACAAAAAGAAAGAAAGAAAGAGAGATCCCCAGAAGTCAACATGCTGAATTAGATGAGTGGATGCACCATGCACAGTTAGTGTGACAGCTAACACTAGTTAGCCTCATAGCACAGAGCATTGTGCTTTAAACACTTGCAAATAGGTAGCTGAGCAGTGGAGCTGCAGTGAGTCACAATGCTCTGCACATGGTTGCACAGTAAAAGGCTTGCAAGCTCGATAAATTGAGGCTTTGGCAATGGCATTTAAACAGAGAGAGTAGAACAGCAAATGAATCAAATTAATTAGCAATTTAGCACAGAGGAAATGTGGTTATGCATGATTAACTCTTCATGACTATAACCGGTATATATGGCTCTCAGTAAAAGCATCCTAATGGGGTGGAACTAAACTATGGGCTGGAGTAGTGGGATTGACATGATGGCGTAGAGCGGCGATGAAATGAGCTTCATGCAACTGCAGAAGGAGAAAATGATATGGAATGTAGAGATCTGTTTAAAAAAAACAGGAAGTTTCTCAAATAGAAGGAAAAGGAAAAGTTAAAGATGGCTATGTAGTACCCCCGAATTTACAGGAGAGGTGGCAGATGTTTCAAAGAGTGCACTGTTTGGTAGGATTAATTCCCAAGCATGTTGGTAAACAATGAACTGTCTGCCTACCTGTTGAGGTGGTACCAGAAGTGGTCATTGATTGGCTGTTCATATGTGCCTGCATATGAGGGGGCGTGTATGTGTCGTAGCTCCGCCCGTTCACAGGCGGACTGGTAGGCAGCATGCAGGAATAAGAGGAGGTCTGGCTGGGCTATAGATGGGGGAGAGAATGTTACATTAGCTTAGCCAACCATAGTTGTAGTCTGGAATACTGTAAGGCACATGTGTCCTGATTTTATTTAGAATTTTTGATCTCTGATAAAGCTACCCTTTAAGATTTTTATTATTATAATTTGGGCAGGAAACACAAAAGACTCATGGTGTCCACTCTTACAATCATATCAATCATTACCAGATATATCACATAAAACGTTTATCTTTAAACATCATCACTTGTGATTATTATGGTCTGGTACTTACTTGCATAGGTAGATTGTTTGCCATGGTGAAGCTGGGCATGGGGGGCAGCGCACTGTAGGTGTTTGCGAGTGCAGAGTCCGGTCTACCCAGCATTGACCCCGAGGTGAAAGACACTGTGGATGAAAATAAAAAACGTGTTTAAAACCCGCTGAAATCACACACACACACACACCGCCTCATTAGCGTTAAGTAGTGCGTGCGTGAGGTGACGCCTTGTTTGACAGGCTGATGGGCCCGGACACATACTGTACAGTGTGTGTCTCAGGTGATTGACTTGTGAGCTTCAGCTCTGCCGGTGTGCCCTCGTGCCTGATGCGGTAATTACGCAGATAGTCAGCTGAGAAGTTTTGCTCAACCATCCATCAAAAGGAAACCACCGGTGCTTCTTCATGTGAACTAGAGCGCACAGCCACCGAGGCCTCTTTACCCTCTTTTATATTAATCCGCGGGCTGTCACATAATAATATTTAGTCATATTTCATCCTGTCTGTGTTGAACACATGAGCATTTAAATGTATTGTTGCTTACATTATTACAGTAATAATGCAACGTGACGAGTTAATGTGTGCAGCATTTGCTTAATTACAAATATTGTTATGGGTGGTGTGTGTATCCTGTGAGTGCAGGACCTACCCGGTGTAGTGGGCTGTGGGATGGCCTGGTAGACGCTGGTGCTAAAGCTGCTGCTGATGGGAATGTGACTGGAGGAGTTGTTGGCCTGCCGGCGCTGGTTCCGCAGCTTCTCCTCTCGCCTCCACTTTGCTCTTCTGTTTGAGAACCATACCTGCAGTGGGAAGCGCTTATTAGGTTTTTACTCTTTTTGGGGGGCAATTATTAATTTTTTTTCCAACACATCCGCGGTTGGAAAAATAAAGTTCTGCTCACTCACTTGTATTCTGGCTTCGGGCAGGTCGATTTTCGCTGCTAGTCTCTCTCGCGCGAAAACATCTGGATAATGAGTTCTTTCAAATTCTGTAATGCAAGAAATTGCAGGAGGAAAGTGTTAGTAAATAAGCTAGAATTTGGGGCGAGGGTCATTTAATTTTTTGCATGGCTATTAGTTAAATAAATGTCTGTCAAAAGCCATGTGTGGCAGCTGATATTCGTTTATTATAATATTTTAAAATGTATGTAGTTATCTTAATTCACATTAAACAGCCAGGAACACGTGTGCTCTATATTATTTTTATCAATAACAACATTTTATAAATAAATAAATACAAATAGGAAACGTTAATATTTTTATTATAATCATGACGAACATAGTGATAATAATAATAATAATTAATCGGTGGTATATAAATGTATAAGTGACCTTTTTCCAGAGCTTCGATCTGCTCCTGTGTGAAGGACGTGCGGTTTCTCTGTAGTTTCCTCTTGAGCTGCAGGCGCATCTGTGTCTCCTCTGAGTCCTCTCCGTTCGAGCTGATGGAGTTTGTGTTTTCTCCTGCGCCGTCTTGTTGTTGGCAGCCATCTGCAAAAAAAAAAAAAAAGGAAATATACATTTAATTAAGTTAATTGAATAATTAATTCTCGGGTCTCGTGTTGTATCGGCATACAGCTAATTGTACAGACATCATTAATTAAAGCCTTTATCATGGATGATTAAATTCGAAATCAGAGGAATTATTATTGTAGTTTCTTATTAATGTTGCCAGATTACAAACGTGAAAGGGAACAATATGGAGGGAAAAAGGTCTTCGTGGTTTAAAGTGTTTATAAAATATTGTGGGAAAAACAGAGTGGCTCCGTGTACTTATCGCTGCCCAACAATGGCGTGTGTTCTCAAAAGGTTAAGAGAAATGTGACAAGATGTGGCGAGCCTCTTTTCAGAGCCTATGAAATGTATTAAAAGCCCAAACTCTCTAGCCCCCTTTTTTAGGGCACAGCAATGCCTCAATGGTCGTTCCCATATGGGCGTTGGTATAGCCATTGAGGTGACCACCAACTTTTGAATAGGAGAAGACGCTTTTCAGAATGATACAATGCCTTCAGGAGTAAGGGAAACCATTAAACTATGGACACAGCCAGGGACGAGTAGCGAGCCCTCGGTGGGTGTAATATATGGGAGGGGGGCTATTGGAGGAGATGACAAAAGGATCCTCTCTCTCTGGAGGCGCACAGGCTATAGTACTTTGGCATTGTGCGCACGAGGATCCCAGTCAACAGAGCTTTGAGTCCAGTGTGTTAACCCTTATCCACTACCATCATTAATCACGTCCCCCGGCCAGCTACACGCCAGTCAGGATTTCTGTCTTCAATTGGAAACAAATGAGTGAGGAGAGAGCATGCAACCCCCTGAACAACCAAAATAAGGCCAATCTATTCACTGCCCCTTCAGTGGCAGGGCGAGGCTTATCGACTAATGTCTGTCTTGTTGTTGGACATCATTATCACACCGAGAAGTTAATGCGAAAGTAAGCAGGGGTGCGTTATGTCATATCTCACGGAGCCTGGTTCATAAAGAGGAATTCAGCTTTTTGTATGCAGATTTTGTTGATGTTTTTAATCGGATTGGCGTCTAGTTTTACGTGCAGTGCCTTGCTCAAGGACACGAGGCTGCTGCAGGGGTGGAACAGGTGCAGCAGGGCCTGTTCGCTGCCTGCACGAGCCTCCTGTACCCTCTAAAATATGTCAGTGAGATGCACAGAAAATATTAAAGTTTGGGTGTATAAATCTTGTGTGAAAAATGTGGCCGTTTTTTTTTCTTTTTTGTTTTTTTTAAGTTTCCATCATGTGAGTTAAAGCAAACTGCACGGTTGCTCCTGCAGGCCTTAAAACATATTTGCTGTATCTAAATGTAAAAGTCTTGGTTCACTGGAGGAAAAAGCTGACATATTTCTTGACAATTTCCCTCGCTGCAAAATAGACAAAAGTATTCTTCTATAGGCCAATAGTTTGTATCCACGCTATTTGTTTCTTCCCTCTGGATAATCCATAAAAAGGAATGAATGTGCAGCTATTATCCGTCTGCCAGACCCACTGACGCTAGGATGGGATTTGTTTTCTTTATAAAAGCGCTGGGAAATAAACTCATTCTTTAGTATCACGATGTCTCAGCCAGTGAGGCGGAAAAGCAGCAAAAAAGAGATACCGAACCAATTGCGGCACCTTTCAGCTGCTGAGACCGGATCAAAACACTCTTGAGAAACCGCTTAGAACTGAAAGAGAAAGTGAGAGACTAAATCCTATAGACGGGATTTAGAGCCATATAGCCAGCGACTGAGAATGAGAAAGAGATAAAAGAAGTTTTTTATTCGTTGCTCTTTGGATAGAGTTGTCTTCTTTTGGGGCCCTGTCACTCTCCATGTAGCCTTTATTTCTGCTTACTCGGCTGTCGGATGGAAAACATATTTTCGTTCGCCTGAAACAACTGTTTTACTTAAATGGCCTTTGAATTAAAAACACTACAGTTAGCTTATTATTATTATTATTATTATTATTACCAAATAATGTTGCAATATTATTCCTTTTATTTTTGATGATAAATATAATAAAATAATTATAATTATAAAATTGCTTTATTATAAATCTACCGTGTTTTGCACAGTAAAATAAGTAGGATATTATTATGTGAAATAATAATAACAATAATAATAATGATATTATTATGATTTCAAAATAAAGTTAATCATTTAGCTGTTAATATGATCGTTTCCGCTTTACTGCTTGTTGATAACAGCCCCACGTGTCCAAATGGTCATCAAACAAATGCAAATTATACGAGTGAATTCCAGCACTTTTCTGATGCATATTAATCAGACTCGGCGCTTCATCGCGATACTTGTTTAATGGATGAATATTTAAGAGGCAAAGTAAGCGTAAAAAGGTGGTGTTTCTAAAAAGGAAACCCTGCACGGTGTTTGGCCTGCAGTGGGCCGACAGGAAACCCTCTGAAGTGGAACATTTCCACAGCAGCCTTACCATCTCCACACTCCTGCATGTTGCCATAATGAGAGACAAAGCCCTCTCTAATGAGCAATTACACGTAGTGCGGAGCGTTCCCATAACCAATCATTGCGTGTGAAGGAAAACATTCCTTTGTACTAATATCCCCGGCTCTGCCTCCCCATCAGGAGGGGAGGAACATGCAGGCTGCTGGGTGGACACCTCTGCTGAAAGGACAAGCCGCTGTCACGCACATCCATGTCTGGGACAGTGGAGGCATTCAGACTGCATGCATGGCCTGTGGCTTCCTCTAATCGACTAGTCTTAATTGGGGGTCTTGTTCAGGGCATCAAAGCATGCCAGTACAATACCTTCCTGCAAACAGAGCCGTGGACCGGAACCACTGGAATAGTAAAAACTATTCACATTCAGACATTTATGATGACCTCTCACATTAATGCACGCATCTTCAAGTCAAAAGTGTTTCTGTGAGAAATCAAACCGCCCGGATGTACCCTTCTTTTGCGTCAAGGTGTCTTTATTGCGTGATAATGAGGCTCACCTTGGTTGGGCTGCCCTGGCACTGATGTTCCGGGGTACCAGCCGGGCCGGGTCCCCCAAGTTCCTGTCTGACCGTTGAGCATTCTCAGCTTGTCATACATGCCATCTGCGCCCATCTGTTGCTTTTCACTAGCCAGGTTGCGGAGGACTCTGTTTATCGATGACACCTGAATGACAAATTACATATGATGAGAGTAAAGATGAGATGGAGCGCCGTAGCAGCGTGTTTCCACACACACGGTAATCATAATAAATGTGCACAGCGCGCACACACACTTCCGATTGACTGTACGTTTGGGTGATCATATGCAGCAGTGTATTTAATGAGACTCGATGCTTGGCTGCCCATCTCCTTTTCCTCCACTGCATGAGAAAAAAAAGTCACTTCATGTGGCAAATTAAATCATGCACACAACTTACACTGGGTATATTGTCGTTGGTGCAGATCCCCTCCGACAGAAGTCTGTCACGGATCTCCCACGCGAAGATAGACGGACACTCCCGCTTGTACTGCGCGATTTTCGCGACCACCTCTGGAGTGGCGACCCTGGGCTTGCTGCCGCCTATTGCTCTCGGTCTTATGGAGCCAGTCTCATAATACCGGCCCAGGATCTTGCTCACACAGCCGTTGGATACCTGGATAGAAAACAAAAGACACAATTCACATACATTATTTACGACTATTAACGGAATTTCTAAGATGACGTCAAATAATTATCACCTTTTCACTGTCCAGCACTTGGACTTCATCATGGGTCTATAAACACAAAAAATATGCCTTCATTGGTACAATAGGCATTTCCTACAGAAGATGTATGCTATAAGAGCAGGCAGATTGCTTTCCTTTAATCGGCCTTATTACATTTCCAGTAAACGGAATGATGTAACTGTTAAATTAGGATTTTACTGACTTAAAAAAATAGTCGTAAATGCAACAAGAATGCAATAAGAAAAAATGATTTAAAGTGAAAACCATACCGTTATATCGCTCATATTTCGCTTCATAATTTTATTTTTTTAATCAGTTTGTTTCCATTGAAAACAAAGTGTGTTTTCTGTTTAAAAGGGAGTGAGATGGTCACCTGCAGAATCCTGGAGATGTCGCAGGGTCGAGCGCCACTGTGAGCAAGTTCAACTATTTTCTGCCTGGTGGAATCCGGCAGCGGTCTACCATTAACAAACACACCACCAAGCTGGTTTACGCCACTGTGACCTACATGGAGACAAAAGCATCGCAGTCATCACATCGTATTAGAACTCTAATTAAAAACTATGTGATAAAGCAAATGAGTTGAATGGAAGAGGAGAAATGGTAAAAAGCGCTCAGGAGAACCGAGTCAGAGATGGAACATGGAGACAGAAGAACAGCTGACTAACTGTCATACAAATGTGTTTAAAACCAAAGGGGGCAGATAAAACAATAGTTACGGTACATTCCCCTCTGAAGACAAACACTGCGCAGTTATTCACATGCACAATATGGATTAATAGCTTCACATAAACTAAACCACAACACCTCAATATGCTTTTTTTTTACAACAATAAATGAATAACCCAGTCGCTCTTTTACACCGAGGACACCCAGCCAAGCTTTTATCAAACCGGCAAAGTTCAGTCTTAAAACAGTCGCAGCGTTATTCAGCCTCTCATGTACAGCTGCGCATCACCAACACCAGCCCAGCTCATAAACTATCCTCTAAATAATAACCAGCAAACACCGACAATCACACAAAATACAAGACCTGAAATAATATGTAAAATTAGCTTTCATTCAAAAGTATCGCTTTCTGAAAAGTCACTTCAAATCTTTCCATAAAAGTCTTCCAAATTACGCATAATTACGCATGAAAAAGACAGACACCACATAGAATACTAGCTCTAAAATAGCTTCTTTTATACTCGCTTATTGTCTATAAAAGATTGCTTTTTGGAAATTATTCCCTAAATGATTCTCTGTTATTTGTCTAAAGCACAGAATAAAGCGGCAAACCTGCAGCCTGCAGTGAGAGCTGACTCCCCGGAGTGCCTGCTCTGCTCTCTGTGTCTCCGCTGCCTTCCCCTGCGCTGCCGCCCGCTACATTGACTCCGGGAGCAGAGGCTCCTTAGCAATAAATAAGCTCCAAATATAGAAGAGGGGGAAAATATGATGAGCCTGCCTGACATTTGTCTTTAAAATAAAGCTAGCTGCACGTCAAGTTTGAGCTTAATTTCTGGAAATAGGCGGAAGTCGCCTCGGATCATGCATGGGAGGCTAATTGAAAAGATCAGTTGGAGCACTTGTGGCAGGCATGTCACTTTATGACACCGCTCTGCTTTTGAAAATCGCATCGTCACGACAAATAGTAGCATGATAAAACGACCCTTTCTGTCTGCATTTGGATATCACTCAGACAAAATTGGACGCTACTCGTTTACCCTCCGAGGGAGACTTCGTTTTAAGGTGGCCAGGGGCTACGCGCGGTCACAGGAACGAGGGCGCGCCTGGATTCTTAACATATTAAAAGTGACATGCAGTTTTTTCCCCCCTTGTTTGTATTTGACAACAAATGCTCACAGCCACTGCAGTCCTGTTGTGTGCAGTCGGTAGGAAACATGTCACAGGACTCTGCTGCTTTAAACTGCACACTTTATTTTAGAGAAATGATCATTCTGTGTGAGAATGCACCTGTTTAACTGGGGAGCAGATCCCTTTTGGCCGCTATGTGTAATAATCTGACTGATAGTAAATCCATTATCATCCCTCCTGCTCTTTGCTTAATTCCAGGATTAAGTGGAATTAATAGACTTGTTACGCAGAAATTGGCCTGCCCGCGTTAAGCAGCCCTGCTCTGCGGGCTCTCCAGGGCCGCCTCTGATTTATAGCTATCATATAAATCCTCCGGATCGATAAAACCGTCAGATAAGGACATCACATAAAAATCAAACTCTCCTAAGGTTAAGTCTTAATCATGGCACAATTCCCTCAAGTGCCCAGAGTCGATCTCGCCCGCTGGCGCTGATTATGCGCCTTGTATTCTATTGCAAGTCGACTAATAGGAAAACATATGGTGTCAATTTGGACGCTCCCCACCATATACACCCAGGAGTTATTAGCACAAAAGCCACCGAGGCCGTCGCGACCTTTAGACAACCCAAAGGGCCGGGCCCAATGATATCTCCTCGGCAATTCGCACCAGACATCACACGCCAAGCCAGGGGAGCATCCCATTATCATCAATCCGCTGCAAAGCAGGGGCACTGGGTATTGTACACAGCTTTGATAAGGCCCCATCAGCTTAATAATGGAACACACACACACAGAAAATCACAGCGCTAGAAAATGCCAGCAGTTTGTAAAATTATTATTTTGTTTTCATCACTTTAATTATTAATCACACCTCTTGACATCACACAATCCAGCTGTCATTTGGTCCAAAATTGGATTCAAACATCATTATTTATTTGTCACTAATGCGCACAGATTACAGCACAGACACGTCATCAAGGTATATGGAGAATAATATAATAAAATCATCCCACACACCTTCATCACAGATGTCATACACCTCTTGTCCAGCAGCAAGAGAGAAAATGTTTCATGTTTATCTTTTTTTGTTTCAACACACACCAGGAATAAGACAGATATTCAACTCAGAGGCCTATACTTCATGTACCATGTTTTTTTTTTTTTTTTGTCTTGTTTGTTTTTTGATTGGCACCCACGACAATATGGTTGTTAATATTTATTTTCCGCTGTGAGTTCAGCCTGCATCTAACAGTGAGGCCTGCGGTTATAATATGAGCATTTTCTTTCTAGTTCATGCTGTCTGTCCGTGAAGAATATGGACTCATCTACATAAGACATTATTGCTATTCCTCATGTTTCATGCAGGGCTCTTCTCTACGCAGCTAATCTTGTATGCAGCCTGGCAGCCAGCTCTAACGCTAATGCAGACGGCTGTGCAATTATTTAATACCAACTCAAGCAGAAACAAAATTTCCCTCTCAACCCAGCCCCCTCTATTCTCCCCCTCTCTCTCTCTCTGGAGCAGGACGACGTGTGATTAACTTGTTCAATAATAACTTCTCTACCTATCATTGCAAAAAATAAATTAACAGCAATGAAACGGCCATCAAATAACTGAGGATATTCGCCCCCTGCACCTCAAAGTCATGCAAATTTATGCCTGCACATACATTTTAAAGTCTTCTTAAAGTTATATTGCGCTATAACAACCAGTGCATAATGTCAGTGGGTGCTGCTGCCATGCAACCGCATTAAAGTTGCGGTTGTAATCAAAAAGTTTTAACACAAATAAATAAGAAAACAACTTACTGTTCTGCATCATTGAGGCTACGCCAGACTCCCACGTGGCTTGGTTGTGGTATTCTGAGCGTCACAAGGAAAAAAACAAAGCAGGTTAGCATCATGGAGGCCACACATTTATTTTTCACAAATCATTTGCAATATTATTTTTTTATATAATATTTTTTTTATAAATAAAGTTTCTCATCTGATCGTTCGTTTGGAATGTTTGCGGATTTTTTTGTGCTTAAAACATTATTGATGCATAATGAATATCCTCAGTGTATGTATGGATTTTAATTAAACTTGCCTGGAAACAGAGTTGACTGTCCACTCTATAACAATTTAGTCAATCATCTGCCGTTTTCACTACTTAATGTCTCCCTATAGGACAAAGCAAAACAACACATTAGCACAGCCACAGCTATACTGATGCACGCACTGTATCTGCATTTGTGCCCTACATTTACTATTCACCTAAATGTTGCTGCCAAAGCACACAAATGAAAATTGACGCGGGACAAACTGATTTGAGTATCTCTGTTAGACCTGTTTCCTGAGAGCACTTTCAAAATAAATGCAAACTAACAGCCTATCCTGGAACTAATTCTTTCAGCAGCCCTCATCGTCTCAGCAAGACGCTCCTTTATTATTTTTAGTTTTAAGCTTGATATCCCTGCTCTTGTGGAGACTATAGTGGGAAGTGTACAGTGACACACGTTGTCTACCTCGCCTCACTGCTCTGCAAAAGTCCAGACCAGGAGGGGGTACAAAGCTGGTGTACAAAGCCTGCTGGACTCCAAACAATGCACCCCCTTTTCTGCCTCCGTATACCTCAAACCCGGGGCGAACACTCGGCCTCCGCGACTAGAAACACACAGCTTCCCCACTAAACACACCAACAAGTTCAGATTAATACAAAGAGCCGGAGGCATGCATCCACCCCCTCCGGGACCATTCACACACACACGCACACACACACACACACACACATACACACGCACACAAACGACCGTGACCCCGGCGCTGCTAGTGCGTGAATGTGGGTTTTGTTGGCCCTGCTTTTCTAGAAGAAAAAAAATTTAAAAAGTAATTTCTTGTTACAAATATTTGGTGGTGATTTGGTGCTGCTGGTGCGGGTTGTAAAGCGGGTTTAAAGACACAACAGCACAGTAGGGCGCTCAATTGGAAAAGACAAATGCATTAAAGAAGCTATTGACTGGGGGGGACAGATAAAAAGGGGGCCAGGGAGGGAGAAGTCTCAAGTTTTTCGTTTTCTCCCTCCATGCAAAGTTGTGTTGTGTGCAGAGCAAAATGGCCTGATGGCGACGTCTACACCAGGCTGTGTTTAGTCCTCGGCTGGTCTGTGATGCACGCAGGGGCCGCCATTGCATTTAGATTGTAGCTTTCTTTCATGTTTAACAAATAGGCTGCATTAATCACATTCAGATTCCATCACACGGGCCCACAGAGCCGAGCTCAGCCTGTTTAGCATCACCGGAAATTACCTAAACAACCGCTACTTCAGATATCATTAGTATTATTAATATTAGCCTCATGTCGTCATGTTAAAATTAGTGAAAATATTTTTTTTAAATAATAATAAAAGCAGCCTGAGCCTGAGCAGCCCACAAGTGCTCTGCAGTCAGTAGCTTTCAGCCTGTCCGAGTGGTTAATCATTTATTTAAGGTCGAAAGCTCAAACGTTGTTGTTCCTGAGGTTAACTACATCTAATCTGCATTTCTTTTCCTTTATAATCCGGAACAACAATGTCTTAATTCAACATGCGCTCACAACATTCATATGCACAAACAGTGCATGTAGGCCTCCACTGCAGTGATCCGGTTCGAGCTGCAGGCTAACAGAATATATATAAATGAGGCTATTTATAAGGACACTGGCTTTAAAATTGTGTTACATATTGCAGATTATATTTAGTGAATCAGGTATTAGCGTGCATGTAGCCAACAGGTTTAATCTCTATTCAAAGGATCAGCTATTTTAGTGAACATTTTGAGCCACAGGCCTGGTGTGTTTTTGCTCTCAGTCTCAGTTTATTATATTTTTTTGGCTGAATTGTGCAGAATTAATTTTTAAAATTACACAAGAAAATGCATACTACTTAGATAAATTAGTGGAATAAAACAGATAGATAGGTATTAATTTATTACAACTGTTTTGACAAAATAGTTTAAAAGCAGCAGCAATTTGTTTCTATTTGTTTCTATTTAGTTTTTATTATTAAATTAAAAATGATTTAAAAACAGCATTCACTATTATTGGCTGATACGCCTTTCAAAGTGTGTAACTATTTAAATGACTAAATACTCAAAAAGGAAAAGTAGTTTAACTCGCTGTCATTAGGAAAACTAGTTTAGGGGGGAAAGTTGCATAAACACAGTAAAACGGGCCTCCTCCCCGAGTGCTTCATGGAGCTGTTTTTTATTTTTTTTGTACAAGGCGCTTGGGTGACTCGCCTGCATGAATCAATCTGACACCTTTCCTCAACGGGTCATTGCGCCCCATTCTCCACGATGATCACTGTCCTGGCCCAACGTGACTTTTTACTCTTTACTGTCATAAATAAGCGGTAAGCTATCCGTAGGCCTAAACACACCAACAACATCCAGCAGATAAAACAGACAGAGGCGCTAAAGGCTGAGAGTCCAGCCGGAAGACAGGCTGCACAGTCCCAACGACCAAACACCCACAACCTCAGCCCTGAACCTCAACCTACAGCCGAGAATAATAATCATAAACAGCAACTATAAATATCATAATACATGATGATACTATACAATAAAAATAACAATAATAATTCTACAATTTATCAGCACAGATAAACTTTAAGTCAGGATCTCACCTTTTTGGGGCATCCTGCGTCGTTGTCAAAGTCCTTGGTAAACTATAGGCTATACAGCCTAGTTCTCCACACCAGAGAAAGAGCCAAAAAAAAAA
>CAFUXE010001343.1:133301-145794 GCA_903364295.1 Serranus cabrilla
AAGCCGACCAGGATCAGTCTCTCTCGGGAAGTTTAGAAGAGGAAAAATTAGTTTCCAGTGGTCTTCCAGTGGCGGAGACGGAGGGGATATCCCTGCGAAGGGGACAGAGATTGACAGTGAACTCAGATGTCAGGACGCACGGAGTTTGGCGAGGATGTGCGCTGGCGTGTGAGAGAGCGAATGAGAGAGTCGGAAAGAGAGAGAGTGGGGAAGAGAAAGAGAGAGAGAAGAGAGAGGGGGAGGGAGAGGGAGGGGAGGGGAGGAGGGAAGGAGGGAGGGAGAGTGGTGGTGGTTGTAGAAGGAGGTGGGGGTAAGAGAATGAACACACCTATGCTGATTGGTGATGGAACAAGTGTATTAATGTATGTGTTCCTGGTCTGCTGTGTGCGCCTCGCCTCGCCTCGCCTCCCTCCGCCGCTCTTCACTGGCCCATTAGCGCGACCCGACCTCTGTCATCATCCCCCATATAAACACTTCCCCCTGCACCACAGCTAAAGCGGGAAACGGGGCAGAGCCACAGCGACACAGAGAGAAAGAGAGAGAGAGAGAAAGAGAGAGAGAGAGAGAGAGAGAGAATGAGAGAGAGAGAGGGAGTCTCGTCTTCCCAACCCACTAATCAGCCCACGCATGCAAATACCCTGCGCTCACTTGCTGAATATTGCCCTATTGCAAAGCAACTGCCTCGGCAGTGCCCATTGGTCGGAAGACTCTATTCTTCCAGGCTGAATTGGGTCCGCGCAGGGAATCTGAGGCATGTTCAGCTCCAACCTGAGGCTAACTAGCGCTGCAAGGGGGAGCAGCAGCACACGTGAACGCTGGAGCTCAGAAATTACAAAGAGCTGCAGCGATGCACTACACATGATTTTAGAGACGCAGGGAATTGTGCTGTTATGGTGAAAAGTTTGTTGTAAAATGTCACCACAGCTTGTTTTGTGTGTTCTGCATCCACGTGTCCAATAT
The DNA here is from genome assembly GCA_903364295.1 of Serranus cabrilla. Lineage (NCBI taxonomy): Eukaryota > Metazoa > Chordata > Actinopteri > Perciformes > Serranidae > Serranus > Serranus cabrilla. Next base: position 134,262 of record CAFUXE010001343.1, read on the forward strand.
TAACCCGCAGACAGTAATAATCACTGACAGATAACAATTTTCACTTTGACAAAATACTATTTTGCTTTCATTATGAATGTAAACACTTAAAACAGCTTAAAAAAAGAACATTGCTCTACAACAGGAATTTGAAGCCACAGAAACCTCCCTGAGAGGAGACCTGTGGTGCTGAGGAAAGTTTTTTATTTTTATTATTTTACTCAAAAGAAAATATTTTGCATTTGAAAACAGCACGCCCCCCACACAGTAAAAAAATGTCCACCACGTGCTTTTGTTGATTCTTTTGGGTATCACCTTCCCCTGAATGGCCTTACCCCTCCTGTCAACAAGAACACCATGCGTAAAGAGCGCAGCCTTTAGTCAAGCTCCGCTGCTTTTTATGGACACATTTGCGAGGCACGGCGACGTCACTCCTGCGACCTGACAGCAAATAGCACGCGTAAATAAAGTAAAGCAAATGACTGTGTAGCCATGGCCACACGCTCCCAAACTGCGCTGGTTGAATGACTGGCTATTAACGCACACCTCAACGCACCCAAAAGCAACCCCTCTGCGCCCGTGTTTGAGCATACACCCGGAGCTTTGGGCAGCACCAGTCTGAGCACTGAGGAGCCCCGCCGCTTACTCCAAAAGGAGGAGAACCGAGGGGAAGAGAATGAGGGTTGTATGGATGTGGAAGCCAAAAGGGGGGTGCATGAAAGGGCAAAGGGAGAGGGAGAGGGAGAGAGGAGAGGGACAGGCATAAGCAGGGGGAGGGGAGAGAAATTGCTTTTTTTTTGGATGGGAGGCCGTGAAATGAAGTCATGGAGGCCTACACTTGACTTTCTTTGACATGTGAAAAAGTAGGAGAAGTCAGAGCTCATCAATAAAACACTTCGGAGGTGAAAGAGGGCTCTCTAACAACCATCGCATTCCTGACTATGGGTTCAATGAGTAGACAAACGACGCTGCCAGAGAGAGAGAGAGAGAGAGAGAGAGAGAGAGAGGGACTGCCCGGTTTGAATGGGGCCCTCAGTGGGCCGGCGAGATAATGAGCTGAGAGGACCGGCTCAAACTGTCACCGAGGGTCCCGCGGTGAGGAACAACACTTTGGCCAATACTCCTTCATCAAACAACCCGTAAACTAAACGAGCACATTCATCTGTTTCTCCTTCCTGCATTGTTTCTACTCACTTAGACTGGTGGCTCAGCCTATAGGCCTACCGTGAATGACCGCAGCTTATATCAGCTAAGGGGAGGGTGGGGGGTTCCCAAACATTTTCACGTCAAGGACCCCCCTATTAGACATGCATTAGACCACAAACACCCCCATCCTCCTGCCCCCACCCGAGGGGAGTTTGTGCAATGAGGGGACCTCGTGTTGGTTATGATTTACTGTAAAGCTCCATGAAGGTGCGGTTTCAAACTATCATTGTTCAGAGTGAACTTTTTCTCTTACGGGAGATTGGAGGAGAACTATTTCTAGTGAGATAATTGTTGAATTAAAGTTGGGGACATTGTTTAAAATAAAGAAAAGTATTGATTGCAGGACTGAGGAGGAGTCCTGCAGTGTTGACTAAACTATGCGTCCTCATGTGGGTCAACCAAAGTTAGAGCATGTTGTGTTGAGCTGTGGCAGCTAAACCACAGCTAGTTTTAGCCAAAAGTAACACAAGTGTATTTTTTAAATTCCTGACTTAGACTTGTATTGTAAAGTGAGCTAACTTATATGACAATATCAACATCTAACCAAATAAATCTTCAAACGTGATCTAAACTGCAAACAAATAATTGATTTAAATAAAAGCAGCCTCCTTTCCTGCCTTTAAAATACTTTGTGGTTACAGCCCACTTTTGTAGTGCAAATGTTATTGCCACTCACTTGTCACAGACTGCAGCTGTCAAAAATTCACACCACTAACCTGCCCTCGCTGAAAAGACAGATTCCCCGATGAGTGTGTCAAGTAGTTTTCTTTGGAAACAATACCTCCAGTAGGTTATTGATTTCTTTGGTTAAGCTGTAAATCCGCTCCAGGAGCTAATTCGTTGTCTCCACTCTCGGGAGATTTCTGATTTTTTTTTCTTTTCACAACCTTCATTCCCATGCCAAGTACATGCCTTCATCTTTATCAGCAACACGGAGATATATTTCCTATATTTTTTTCTGTTTTAGAAGGTGGTCTGGATTGCTGTGGCAGTAAGTAAAAAAAAAAGGAAGAAAGAAGGGATAGGCTGATGTTGGGAAAGCAATTAGCCCAATTCGGATTAGCAGCAACTAATGCCACAGGCCTTGAAAAGAAAGCCTAATCTGGTCGCTATTTTCCCCTGAGGCAATGTGGCATTTGTACCCATCTAGAAACTTTAAATGCGAAAAAAAGAAAAGAAGGAATAAAGAAAAAACATAAGGGGAGGGAGCTGCAGTGGAAAACAGTGACATTGTTTTTGGACAGGGAGAGGGATGTAGTGCAGGGTAAACCCCCCTAATTTACTTCTGATTTGGGATTACAGTTTACCCTTTACAGGCTGATACACATCAATCCAGCATGTGCCCAACTGATTCCAGCTTTTTTTGTTTTTCTGAAAACCTGGTTCATTTTTATTTTGCTTTATTCATTAATACTTGTTTGCCTTTGTGATGATCCCAAGTGGAGGTCATAGTTCACTCACGTTTTTATATAGCGGGACATCTGGAGAGGGCTATTAGAAAATGTGACAATATTGTTACAAGCCTGTTTATAGTAAATAAAAGATGGCTGAGCTCAATCCATTTGATTGATGGAGAATTTTAAAGCGACAATTTGGAGCACTGTCCCCTTCATTTTTATGTTTTTTTTTTTATTTTTATTTTTAGAAAAGAATTTGTGAGTTAGTTTTTCCTCCAGGAAGTAAAAACACCAAAAGCTGTTTTGTTTTGGGGGTTTTTCCAGCACACTGCTGCGTGCACATTACACATCCTGCATAACTGTTATTACCTCCTACAAATCCCAGCTCTACCTGCTGCTCGTTAAAAGTGACCATTTACAAGCCTCACATTTAATACAACAACTTTATGGACTACTGAGCAAAAAATAAAATCCAATGTTATACAATTTATTTTAACTATTTATTGTTACAATTATTATTTCTGTAATTTGTATTTTGTCTGTATTTTATTGTCGTCGTCGTTGTTGTTGTTACAACTAAACTAGGAACTACAACTAATTTATTATTAAATCTTAGCTGGTTATTTCAACAATCTTCTTTCTGGTTTTAATAATATTGTTGGCAATGTTATGGCGGACTATGACGGTTAATATATAAAAATCAATTTGAGGTAAAATAAAACGCAATTTATAGATTTTTTTAATTAAATAAAATGAACCTACAATAATAATAAAAAATATTACTTATAATTATTATAATTAATAGTTTAATTTTTAGTGTATAATTGTTGATATTATTTCTGAGCGTTATTCAGTTTGTAACCTCAATGATTAGTACAAATGTCGAGCTGAATCTCTGAGCTATATTGTTGAGCTGACCTGTCATTCATCAAACAGCCGGTTGTCACATTTATTCTCTCTAAATAGATTCATAGGTTTATCGCCGCTTTATTTGCATAAATTATTTGCACTCTTTTACAACGTGCAGTTCATTTTGATCAACAATAATTAAACAGTCACATGCTTGTTTGACTTGTGCGCAGTTCTTTCATTAATCTGATTGTATTTTTTTTTCTCCAAAGCGTGCAGCACATGGAGCGCGTTCCGGAACAGAGATCTCTATTAAAGATCTAGACTTTTTTTTCTCAGCACGTTAAGTAAATATAAGCAAAAATAACTTTATCAGAAAATAGAAATGTTATTTTTCTATTCCAAAGGCCTTACAAGAATATTTATACATTTAATGAATCACAATAAAGACCAAGATGCTTATAAATGTGTTGTATTTTAGATTGAATTAGAGAGCACACTCCTCTTCCTTCTGGGGCAGGAGGTGTTGAGGGATAAATAAATTCGTAATTAAAATTTTTTTTTTAACTTAGCCATAGCACACGACCTTTGAGGTCTGTGGAGAGACAAGGACAGGGTCTCTCGTGCAGCCCACAGAAGGTGTACAGTCCACAGAAGCCCTCTCCTGGCAAAAGGCTGAAGGCTGGGATAAACACCGGGGCTAATGGTGTCACAGCGCTGCTCGGCAAGCGTGACAGAAAGAAACACTGGACCCAAACATACAAGAGCCTGGACCTGAGGCACCCACGGTCCCACAGCTACTGTGTGGAAATCAGGTTGTATCTTTATCTTTTAGGTGGGACAATTTAAAAAATATATATATATGAAGGTTAGAGGTGAGGCTAAAATAGAAAAAATATATAGGCTATTAAAAATGATATATAAATACAAGTATAAATATAAATACAAGACTTTTTAATAAATTAATCTGATATACAAATTAATCCTCAGGGCGCGACTCATTTCCCTGCATGCTCAGTTTTACTTAGAAATTTGACACTTTTTTGCGATATGCAAAAAAAAAAAAGGGGAAACAATTTGCAATTTGTTTCACAACACGGCCAGTAGCTTTTTTAAACTCAACATTTAAGCCAAAATATTATTATTTTCTCTCAAAAAATATGCACGTGGATAGCAGCGCGATGGAGAAGTGAATTATTCCGCTGATGGACAGCGTCATTTCCAGCGCGCTGATGGATCGAGCAGAGCTGGATAGATTGAGTTTACTGTACAGGTTTCCCCCCGGCGCAAAGCTCCCAATAATAGGCGCTTTTTAAAGGAGTGACGTGCACTTAATTCCTCGGTGAAGATCGCTAATTACACGCTGTATGTGTGAGATAGATGACAACAAAAACGAAGTCAGCTCGCTGTGTTCAACTTTGTGTGGGTGTACACCTCCTGTAGGCTGCACACAGCAACGTGCAAGGACTTAACCCATAATTTTACCTCACTTTGCGCATGCATCACACTTAGAATTAGTCTGTGTTCAAGTTTCTGCTTTAAATTTCCTCGAGTTTAAAAGTTTGGCGAGTACGGGAAAATTACTCACATTTACGCGCAGTGTTTAAATGTTGTTATAAAGAGAAGTGAAAAAGTGTCGGGCTTTATGTTTTGAAAAGAAATTAAAATAAAGTCCGTCCACACTCACCGGATGAAAGGCAGCAGCTGTGTGTGAGCGGTATCCTGTGCGTAAAAGTCTCTTCTTCTCTCCCCGGGTCTCTCCTCCGCGTCACAGCGACAGAAACTTATAGGTCCAGATAAAAATCTATCTAGCTTTGGATCCGTCGTGGAGTTGAAATGTCAATGAGAGTGGGAAAAAAAATCTGCGGCTCTTACCAGCAACTTTCCCTTCAGCATCAGCCTCAAGTTGGCAGTGATTGGCTGGAGCGACGGGTCGACGTCATACCTTGGACAGGACACAGAGAGCAGAAAGAGGAAGTGCACAAAAGGTAGCATATATACATGTGGAGCACACCGGCCTGTTTACTGTCCCACAGTGTGCTGTGTGCAGGAACTGACAGCCGGCACCTCACTCTGCAGGGGACACGTCCTCTTTGAGATTTAGATTTTTACTTATTTTTACTTAATCTTATTTATTTATTTATTTTATTCCACACTGTCCCTTGTATTGCCATGTTATTTGGACGGGTTCAAAAAGTGTATCTCTGGTGATTTTAAGAATAAAAGTCATACATGGAGAGAGAGTCTCTGAGCTTATCCTCAAAACTTAAAATCGATAAGTAAAATAAAATTTGACTTCCATGCAAATGACATGCATGGACTTTGATGATGTGGCCTGGAAGTTTTTTTTATGTTTTGCATGCAGAGTTTTTGCACGAAATTTTTCATATAATATTAAATGCATGAAAACTTAATATGACTACAATACATTTTTAAAAAGCTGAATTTCTCTGCATTAAAGGAGACAGGGGTGCACTGACTAATAAGACGTGAGCAAGTTGATAGTTGTCGTGATTTTAAACCTGAGCATGCTCATTCAGCAACAGGTGTGGGCAGAACAGGTGCAGGCAAGTCCCGCTCCACAGACCTCTGAAAACGCCTCTCTCTCTGTTCCTCATGATATTTGGGCAGGAGGCCGAGACACATTTCCAAATCTCTGTTATTATCCTGGCACTGCTCTGTTTCAAGGACTCTAAACTGTGATCATAAACATGAATTATGTTGGAGACAATTCCACTGTTCCAGTCTGCGCTGAAGACGTTTTATTTCTACAGCCCTATAAAAGTAGTCGTAATGGGGCTGCGAATCCCTTTTACTAAGGCGGGCTAAAAGCCTCCAATCCTATTTCACAGCCTCTGATGTTTGTGTCAATTTGAACAAGACGGTGAGTAAATGGGCAACCGCGCCGCCGCCTGTCTCTCAGGAAGAGACCGGGGCAGCGCAGGTACGGGCCAGTCAGGACTGGCTGTGTTTGGGCCATTATTTGGAGGGACAGCCATTAAGAGGCCTTGATACTGTGCAACGCAGCAGGGTGCTCGACATCCGCGCTGGAAACCGCACGGCTTGGTCCCTGCTTATCAGGCTGTCAATAAAACGAGATGGGATACAGCGGTCGAGCCAGGTGCTCCCTTTCCCTTCCCACACAGCCCCGCTCTCCAGAAACAGATCAGGCGTAAACGCAAATCTGTCCAGCCGGTTTTCCCTCTGCCGTCACCACGCTGCTGCACAACGCCACCTCTCTCTCTCTCTCCCCCTCCCTCCCTCTCGCTCCCTCTCTCCCATACACACTCCCACTAAACCACACTGACAGTTGTTTCTGATTGTTTTTATGAATATATGGAAACTACTTTGCAACTCAAACACTCATCATAATAAGCATCAGCCTATTTTAGCATGTCATCTCAATCTCCACAACTAATGCATATTTAGCAACCACATACATTTCAATAAAAGTTAAACATCTGACATTTCCTCCATGTGGCTGTGTACAGGCCTGCACGAACAACATGTCTAAAAGTTATGGGGGGAAGTCCTAAACCTATGGGAGTCCAGTGCGCCAGCTTTCCAGGGATATGCCAATCTCTCGCTCGCTCTGACTGATCAAATTTGAAACAAATTGTGTAATGATCGACCTCCCCTCTCTAACCATGCAGAACATTATGCTGCCATAGCCTACGCCTCATGAGCTTATTGTTTACTGCCGCTGTAGCAGACAGAGAAAAATGTCCAGGGGACCGAGCACGTTACCAGAAAGCAGAGGGTGCACGCAGAGTTGATGCTGCGTCCAAAGGGGGCATATCATCCAGATAAATTAGGATTAATTGCAATGGAGACGAGGAGGTAAGTTTAATATCTCCTTCAAGTTTAAACTGGCTGTGAAATAGGCCCAACTTTTGATTTAAGCTTTAACGTGTGCATAAAGTTATGAGCTTGCAACTGCATTTTAGTTTGCGTAAAAAATAACTTCATAGGTCTATAACAGTGTGGAAATTGTAAAGGCCAAAGTTGACATGGAGTTAGTAAAATTGTCAGGCCTGTTCCTGCTGACTCTGCCACTCAAGCAGCAGGCATGTAGTGTGCAGAGATGTTTAGATTGGTCATCTGATATTTGCAATTTAAAATACAGTGTCCAACGATAATATAGCCTAATTACCAACACTGCACGCGTGCACATGCACACACACACACAAACACACACATATACTCCTCGTCTCGCTCTCTCTCCCTCTCTCTCTCTCTCTCTACCCCTGTGTGAAATGTTTTAATAAGCCCTACACGCTCTGTGTGCAGAGTTTGATTTGTTTTCTCTCCATGCTCCCCGGCCCTGGATCGAGACATTAGCCGAATTCCCCCGGGGTGATTGGATGCAATTTGTCCGGAGTAGACAGGCACGTCCTGGATGTTAGGAATTCACTTTGGCTCAACGTGACAAGTCTGACTTCGATCTACAATTGCATCTGAAAGTGCAGTGAGCGGAAAGATCCCATGCCATTAAGTGTTCTTCTCCCCTTTCCTTTTCCCTTTTTGTGTGCAAAATAACAAGATCCTCCAAATGCTAACAAATATTCATAACAATTCCATTTGCGACCCCTCTAATCTGCTGGTGAGGCCTGTGTGGAGAGCTAAATGCGGTGCTGTGTCGGCTGTGGTGCACATGGTCAGTCCTCCGAGTCAGACTGCAGAGAGAAAGTCCAAACGAGGGGATATTATGCCCCCAAATCTATGACCCTTTAAATTAGATTAAAGATTGACAGTGGGCTGGATCTGAAAGGGAAAAAAACGTAAGAGTGACACCTGCCACGCAGACTTGCCTGTGATTGATTCTGATGCTTCGTGCTGGCTACAATAATGCTGCTGTTTTGCGCAGGGCTGAGTAGGCGCATTTATCACTCGCTTGCCAGGAGTGGCTGAAGTCAGTGTCCGTGTCGCGCTGTGAGCTGACAGGGGAAAATGGGAGCTAACGAGGTTGTCAGATGTCCTGACAAGACAAATGAGAGCTCGTCACTCCCTGCGCTTTAATAACGTTTAATGGAAACGTATTGCACCGTTCAAAATAAAGTGTTACACATACCGGGGTCTGGCGGCGACGCAGTTAATTACGCACGGCGAGGTAAATTACGCATCAGCTAAAGGGTGTTGGCCTGGATTCAGCACCTCCAAAGAGGATTGTATCTATATAACACCTATGATTTGTAGTTATCAGACCGTCACGACCTTGGACTTTGTGTTGGTACTTTCTACGATCTGTTAGATTCACGTTCACCAACAAATAATTAAAGCAAAATTAAGGAAAAGTGGTTCAGTCACAGTTTGTGGAATGGTTTCTTAAGGAGCATATCTTTGCAGCAGTTGGAAATATTTTTACATATTGGATAAAATCCCCAATTATGGGGCAATAGATCAAAACAAATAAAAGATCTGCCACATCTCAGAATTAAATTAGTGTTTCTTGATGCTGACTTGTTGTACATGTTATGTTATGAACACTTTCTCAAATATATTTTGATCTTAGAGGATCTAAAATATAAAATAATAAACAGTTTTTACATTAAAGATTTAACATAATTATTAGTGTTAGTCCTAATATGTTTGCCTCTTTAATCGAGTTTTTTTTTTTCAAGTCTGATATCAAATCCAACTAAGACTGGAACTTAAACAAAACTTTGATGAATTATTTCTCACGTGTAAATGTTTGGATGTAATGTAACTCTTGATCACCTGTCACAGCCTCTGCAGCTGTCTGCACGCGGAAGGGTTTCCCCATCAGGGCTGTGATCTGACTGATTTTTGTGAATAACGTGGAGCGCTGAGGTTGTGCATTCTCCTGTGTAATTCATGGTGTGCGATATAGCCAACACACGGTATGGTAGTTATGGTCATGATACATAATCCCCAGGGCAGGGCTGAAGCTGGGCTCTCACTAAACCGTGCTGTGGGCTGTATTAGAGACTGCCTGCCAGAGTGTATTTATTTGATTATATATATTTCTTTCTTTATAATATTTTATTTTAAAACGGCGGTGTAGTGCATCTTCTAAGATTATGCTCTTATTCTCAGGTTTGTATGTTTTCTGTGTAATCAGCTGAGTCAGAATGACTAAATCAGCACGTTTCCACCCCAAGGATAAATACACAAGCAAACGTCACGATCAAATGAGAAATTATGACACAGATTAATTTGACTGACAAACTAACGCTTCCTCAACGGTAGAGTGGGCAACATGACTTGAACATCACACTGCAAAAAAAAACCGGAGCAGTAAAAACATTTGAGTTGTTTCCCCACCGCCTCGTCAGCACTGAAATATTTTACCCACTATTAAATGTATAATTATAGCCTATATGTTTGTGAGTGTTCCGGATCTCTCCTCTACTAGCTGATGCTAATAACTCATTACTTTGTGTAGCGGCTCACCTCCCCACAATCCAACGAGCCTGGTGAGTGACAGGTGATGGGATGGCATTTGTAAAGATCTTATTCGGCCCCTGCTCCTTTCTCTGCTGATGGAGGGGGCGGGATGCGCGCGTAAAAATAGACATCATTTCACTAATGCCATCACCTGGCCTCTGGCTCTTCTCTGTACAGGGTCGGAGAGGCCGGAGCACCTGCTGCAGGAGGAGATCTGAGGAGGAGAGGTAATTATACTGTCGGCATGACCACATACTGAAGCAGCTCCACACAATGTAGGGAGGATAAAGATTATTTTTGTGTGTAAAACCGCAAAAAAAAAAAAAAAAGTTAAAATGAGCGAATAAATGCGCATGTGATGGCTGTATTGCGCACAGGCCACTGGGACCATCTACAAACAAGCCTATAGCTCCAAGCAAGAGAGGAGACAGCACATAAAACACCAAATGTGACAAACTCAACGCAGATCTGTGTGATATGTATAAATGAATGCAGCGGCGCAACGCTGCAACGTGAACTCACACAGATAACTGGGCTATGTAAAACAACACACACTAAATCAGGCAATAACGACGACAAACCGTCTGGAAAATGGACGCACATAGTGCAGCAAGAAATCACTTCTTGTCCCCTCCCTCCTTCTCTGTGTCTGGATGACAAATCCTATCCTGGAGTAAATATTTTGAGGATAATTGAACTGATTGTTATTTGCAAGTTTCTCTGTCTTGAATATAAAAGCGGCGGCGTGCCTCTGCGTACTCATAATGACTTTCAGACCATTGGCAAGATATATTCATAATGTGGCGAATCTTAAATCGCTAATATGCAATTCAGCGGAATATGTCAGGATGCATTATTGATTTGGCTTTTTTGTTTTTGCTTTTCTTCGCTGCAAATGTTCTTTTAACACCGAATATGTGACTGAGATGGTTCCCAAAGGTCCTGAAAAAGCTCGTCGTTAAAATGTGACATAAACTGACCTCTTCGCTGCTTTTAAGAGCTCACTAAAGACTGCCAAACTGTGAAGGGTTAGAGAAGAAAAATGCGCAAAATATAATGAAAGGCGAGAAAGAAAAGCGAATGTTTGTGACTCTTTCTGGAGGCACTTTGTTGTACCTTGAGCATATAGATTATTGAGGACTTCTGTGAGAAAAATAAAGATAACTTTCGGGTCAGTGCGTCACTATTGATCTTATTCACTCCATCTCTTATAGGCCGGTTATTCAGCAGCACCCCGCTGTGGATACACACTACATTTCAGCCTATACAGTGTTAAGCCTGCGTACTGGCAACAGAAAGCCTCTGTATAGACCACGAAACGTTTCTAAATCTAATCACAAACGAACCGTAATTAGACAAGTAATTACCGGCGTAATTAACAGCCTCTTTCTGCTCGCTGTGCTTTGATATGGACGGCTCTGCGCTTTATGGCACACAGGCAGCAGCAGCAGCGGCAGCGGATAAAGTCTTTATTATTATTGCTGGAAACCCATCTGGTAATAGTCTTGCCCGAGACCTCCTCCCCCCTAATCAAGGTTTTAATTAAAGACGGTTGAGGGCCATGGAGAACATGAAGGCCAGTAATTAAGACTAACATTGGACCCTAACAGATGCAACCCTCCTCCTGCGTTGATGCAGAAAAGGGAAGCTCGCAAACTAAGACGCGAACAGTCGTTTATGCATAGATGTAATAT
>CAFUXE010001343.1:145827-176469 GCA_903364295.1 Serranus cabrilla
AAAAAAAAAAGAGAGAGATAGGGAGAGATTATGATTGGTGGTGGCGGTTCATCATTATACATCAAACCACGAAGTAAAATAATTATTTTCTTATAAAACTTGAGCCAGCTGTAAATTCTATCTAACATACATTAGTGTCTGGGTATAAAGGGGGGATAGACTCTATTCTAGGAGAGTCTGTGTGTTTGTTTTCACCTTTCATGGACGTCTATTGATCTGTGGACAGCTCTGGGGTTTAGTCGCCCCCGGTCACCCTGCATTAGTCTGATCCCTGTGTACCATCTCCCCTCATGTGAGGGTCCAAACAGGACGTTATCGTCTTATACACACACAGGAGTGCGTTTGAACCGCGCGTAAAAGTTGGCATCACGCACGACATTATTCCACTTCAAGGAGTCGAGTTTGGATTTAATCATTTTAATATTCTGAACTTTTTTTTTTCTAGTAATATATTTATCTGAGGTAATAAACTGGATACTCAACCCGAACTATCCGCGCAATTTAGGATTTTTTTTTAGGAATTCCAAATGAGAGAAATCGCCTCTTGAACAAAAGTTCTGCTTATATAATAAATTAGTCATGTTTCAGTATAGGTACCAAAACAATAATAACAACGCAGCAAATAGTCTTAATTGCTCATCCAAACGTACAAAAATGCAGATTTCTAGGATTACTTTGCATACGCTGTGCGTAAAAATGCACCTGGAATCCATCACGCACACCACGTTATAAAATATATCATACAACTGTGTCATGTGTGGTTATGAATATTCATAATACTCGCTTCAATCAGTCCCTCATTTCATAAGCACGCACGCGCGCGCGCGCTCTCTCACACACTATGACACTTCCTCCATAAGTTGCATTGTGGAAGTTAAAGATTTGCCCCTCTTCAGATGGGCCAGCAGATGGGCGGACGTTTAGCCAAAATCCCCCGCAAAGTTCCCTGCCTGCTCAGCCACCACTGGAGAGAGACTCCAAGGAGGCTGAACTTTGGCTTCTCGACCTCTTTGTCACATCTCCCTGAACAAATGGCACACCTGAAAATGAGTCAAGATTTAGCCCTAATCAAAGACACGACGCCAATGTGGTCAGGTGGGCCCGAAGCAAAAACACTCCAATGGGAAAACTCTTTCTCCTACATGCAAGAAGATCAGCTACTTAAGACAAAACCGTCCTTATGTCCGTGTGATATAGACACATAAAGGCTGCGTGTGTCTCCTGTGGCACAACTTTTACATAAAGTAACTGAATTCATGGTTATAATGTGATGTTTTGTTATAGGATGTGCTTACTTTATATAGGACTGCAATGCAGCTATCTGTACTGAAATTAAAGAGCTCACATATATCACTCATACTGATCTGTGAGTACTTCTGAGGAGGGGCCAGCTTTAATTTACAGGTAATTATGGACAACAAAAGCAACAAAAACACGTATTAACCAACCAAAACCGAAGTCCAACAAAGTCATCTTCAGATGATCACAGAAAGGAGAAAACTTGGCCTGTGTGCTGCAGCAGTTCTCAGCCACACCGAGCTCTCCATCATCGCTACTTGTGGAGCTTTTCTGCCCCCTAGCGCCCAACCAGAGAGCCACACACTCACTGAGTGATGGTGGAGAGTTAAATATCAAAACATGCTGCTGGGTTAATTTGCGCTGTGCTGAACAAAAAGTGACCTGGCGCTGTTTGTGTTCAGGTGAACTAGTTTGCTGAGTGATTACTTTCACTGTTTGAGTCCGATGCCCACTTCCTGATTTCTGGCATTATTAAGAGTGGAGGAAATTGTTAATGTTTAGTTGATTTGAAAGTTGTGCTTATTTCTGTTTGGAAACACGTGACTGAGGGTCAGGTGGGGGCACGGAGTCTGAGGATATAGTTTTATTGCCAATGATAATAGTTTTTCTTTAAGATGTGACATTTATTTAAAAAGCTATCTTTCTATCATTCACTTCATTCAGTTTCATGATTTTAAACAAAACAAACAATATCTTATTATCAAAACTGTGTTTCTCACATCAAAATTCATGACAAGCAAGGTGTGAGAACTGAAGTAACTTCAGGTAACATCACAACGGGTTTGATTCTTCATAAGGTTTTCTCTGCATTGAAGCTGTTAAATGAAAAATATTTCAGTGGGTTTATGCAAACATTAACATCCTAATGGCTGCTGACACATATTGATGTTTTTACAGTCATTGTCACACATTGTTCATCGATGCAGTTAATGTATGTATGGAGTTCCCTGGTGTGTCAATAGAGATGACCTCTCATATCACTGACTTCATGTTGGCAGACTACGTCCATCCATCTACCCACAAGGTTCTAATACTGCCACAGTATACGGTATAACATCCGAGACATTATGTAATTAAACACAAATGTAAGTTATGTTGAAGAATAAAAATATTGTGTGTATTATCGTTGTTACTTGGAGCATAACTGAAGAAAGCAGACCCGTGTGCGCCAACAGTGTCGGGTTATCACCCATTTGCTTTGTACATGAATCACAATTCTCATGATCCATGAAATAATAAAGTTATTTTAGAAAGCATTAATATATAACTAGTTTAAATAATTCATGCACATTAGTCTTTAAAAATTCATTTGAATACACACAAAGGTTGCTATTTTGTGTTTTGGGCCAAATCCAGAATCTGAGTTAAACATTTGCGAGCACCGAGTGTCATTTTATCATTCCAGTATAATTTCATTAGACAAACCGTTGACTTTCAGTCAGTGATGGACTTAGAGGTTAAAAAACTGAAACAATTCTGAAATCTAAATTTACTTGAGATTGTTATAAAAATGTTTCTACAAAAGTACAGTTGATTTTCAAATGTATTGTAGCAGATTTCTTTATGACCAATACTGACAAAATGCTTTAACTAACTCACTATTTCTGTACCACTGCTCCACTGGTTACAGGAGAGCACTTTTCTCCAGCTTTCTGCTCCAGGTACACAAGCAGGATGCAGGCAATTATCCATAATATGCAGTAATGTTAAAAGAATGAGGCTTAATTTTCCATCTGATTGCATGGAGTGAAATGTCAAATGTATTGGATTGAGACCGTTGTTTTAATCATTAAGGGAGCACAGTGAAGGTTGATGAAGAGGGATTACGGTTTTGCTGCACATGCATAATTTAGCCTATTGATCAGGTGGGCCTGGAGCACATATGGACAATATATTGGCTTAATTTTTGGTTAATTTAGTGAATCTTCCAAAGTGGAAGAAAGTGTTTCAGACTTTAGAATTTAATCTATATGTCATAATATCTGAGTATAAACTGCATGATATATTGATGAAAATATAAAGATTATAATTTCATTTTAACTCTTAAATTAGCTAACAGTTGTGGCATCTACAATAGACTGTGTGCGTGTGTGTGTGGCAGTATTTTGTCTTGTAATGGAAATGTGTTTCCCTCAGAGAATCTCTGTCTTCCCTCTCTCACTCGCTCCCTCTCTTTCTCTCTCTATGCATGGAGGGAGGTTGGCATTTACTTGACAATTTCTGCCTTTAAGTGCAGGCTTTAAGTGCAGTGTTTTTATCTACACCTAAGATAGCTGCGGACCAGGACAATTTAACAGGCAATTTAACTGACCGTGTGTTAGTGAAGCTGTCTGAGTCCCACTCTCTGCCAGAGCGCCATGGCATGATGGATGTAGGCAGTCTGGGCTAGGTGAAGACACACACACACACAAACACACACACACAATCCTATTGAATACACAAATACACAGACACACCGCCCTGCCATATTTTCCCAATACAAACGCATATGGGCCAATCCACAGCCAACCCCCTTCCATTAAGTCAACATCTTGTGCTGGCGGTTGGAACAGTGCAGGGCTGGAGTCAGGTCGTCCAAATCCGTCAGTAAGAGGAGGCAGAGGCGTTTGTCATCCTCCTCTCTGGGCACCATCCTCCTGGAAGAGAGAAAGGGGGGACAGAGGGTGGTGGAGCTACGTAGCATCTGGCTGTGCTAGCTCCAGCTGCAGAGAGAGAAGGGGACAGGAGCTGCGCTGCAGCCCAGGGGAGACACTCTTTCTGCAGCCAAAACCGCTCCAGCACCATCCTATCTGCTGGATGGCGGAGTGGGGAATCGAGTCAGATGACAGAGAGAAAGAGTTTGCATGTGTTGTCGATAACCTACAGTGAGGAAGAAGATGTAGTTCAGACAAAGTACTGGCATTTGGCGTCTCCGTTGTTGTTTCAGTGTTTTCAGTAATTATCACACCAATTCGGCATTGATCTCTTGATGCAGTGCTCTGACAAGAATTAGGGTCATTAGACTACGGAGACAAACCTCTTTACATCACATAGTATTAAGATCTTTGTGGCTACACTTAGCTACTCAGAGTGTCCTCCGTCACAGAACAACCCTGCAGCGACAGCACAAAGGCTGGAAACGGCGTCCGTGGCACGTGCACACACTTGAGCACAGTGTCCCTCAAACATGCCACAGTGCAGAGAAGGTGTAAAGAAAAGTATCGTAACGCCAACTGACTAGAATGTTGGACCAGAGGAAAATGTCACCCAAATGATGACCCATAAATCACAGGCCACAGTCACGCAGCCAAGGCCTAGAGACAGTCTTTAGCATCTAACGTCAGCACACAAATGATGTTTAGCCAATGGCGCGCGTTTAGCACCAGACTCCATGGCCTCGGAGGCCACTTTGTCACAGATCTATGGATGATTCAAAGCCTGAGGACGGCGTTTAGTATTAGCCCTTAATGTCCCAGTGTGTTCCGGGGGTTTGTTCCTGGGCGATAGTCATGCTGATTGAAGGAGGGAGATCAAATTAGATGTTTTGAGGGAGAGGATGAGAAGTACTCAGAGGGGCAACACATGCATTGTCTTATTGTGAAGTATGACCTTTATGTGGGGGAGATCTGGGGGGCTGAGGAGCCCCTCTCCTCAATCTCAGATGTCCTCTGGGATTAATTAACCCCATTCTCCCATTAGGCCTCTGGGATTTGCATTGCTTAGATTTGGAGAACTCTGCATTAGGAGCCTAGATACACAGTTCCTCTGATCTCTACCTGGTGTGTGCACTTCCTGTTCGTTTGAAAAGACATCCTACACCTCAGAGCGTGTCACAGTAGGGTCAAATCTTTGAGTTTTGGGGATTTTTTTTGCAGGATTTTTTATGCCTTACACACCACGAATGATGACTATGTAGCTAAGATCAGATACTTTGGATACTGTAAAAACTGACATATACACTTAGGGTCGGGCGATATGTCCAAAGTTCTCACCCTGAAATCGGTAATTTCATACCTTGATAATATATATACCACCCTATAGCATGTTTTGGTTGAGCAATTTGAGTTATGTGGAAGTTATTGATTTAGTCTGCATAACTGTGCAACATGATACATCATTTCCTCACGATACAATTACACTGAAAGACGATAACTATACTGACCTATGGCACAGGGCTATAGAAAAAAAACTAAATATCACAAAGGAAACAAAAAATCTCACAGTTTTGCACCTCTTCCTTAGATGCAACATGGGCCTTTGCCACAGTGTTGTGGTTAGCCGGAGAAGCTAATGAAATTAGCGGCACAGATCACAAGCATCTGTTTGATGTCACTAATGATGTGTCAAGGGGGCTGCCATGTGCTATTGTTCCGATCGCCTATAGATGCATGTCTGTGTAATGTGATAAATGTCATATTCTCAAAAGAGAGAACACGAATTTACCATTCTTTCCGAAAACCGGACCATTAATGTCAATCATGTGGACGGCTACAGAAAGCCAGAGGGGTGCCAGCTCACACAACAAGCGCTGGTCCCTACAGTCTCATGATGAAGGTCCCCAGACAGTCTGCTGTTACAGCTCCAGCTAATCTTCTTTTCATGGTCTTCATTACGACCTGTCAGGACATAAATTGACAGTAAATTGCCATGTTTATTAACACAGCACTAAAACAGCAACTGTTCTGCCCCCTCGTGCAAATGTTAACGTTTAACAGTGACCAATGGGATCAATTAAGGTGCGGCATAAATGATGCTGCGCCCAAACAAATCCCCCTTTCACACAAGCGCGCACACACACACACACACACACACCCACAGACCCACAGACAGGGCTTCACATTCACAATTCCACCTTAATATGCCTCCTCAGACATTATGTCCTCTGTTGATGACCTCCTTTGAAGACCTATTCAGACAGACACTTGCTCGCCACATATTTGCAGCTCGAGTAACGATGGGAAGGGCCATGCTTCACGGAGCACTGCATCAACAGAGTCTTGAGTCTGAGACTTGCTGCGGCCTTTGCCATATAACACAGTAATTACTAGATCAAATCTGTTCAAATTGAGGCAACGCTGTTCTGTGATCCCTCCTATACTAATCAGCACACTGAGGTATGGCTGTGCGACTATAAATTGCTGACTTAATTAAAACCAGGACCTCTCTGTCATCTAATTACAGGGAGAAAAGGTTATTGCTTCAATGCAATTTTCCAAATATGATTCCTTCACAGTTATTAAAGGCTCAGGCGTCGTTTATTGTTTCAGATTTTTCAATATGGAAATGGCCCCGGTGACAGACGTAATGACTCGGGGAAAACGCTTCATCTCGATAGTGGCCTGGCACGGCCATTTGTCTAAGATAAGTGGAGCGGACAGAAACGGGGAAATGTCATGGGAGGCATCCCATGATTGCCTCCACTTTACAGTTGTCATTAAACAGAGCAAAGGTTTCTTTTCTCCTATGTGGCAGCAATGAGAAGTTTATTAATCTATCCAGAATAGTAGGGGCGGTGAGTTATTATAACTATGAAAATTCACAAGGGAGAGGGAAATTGTGGAGTGTAATTGTGTGATGAGAGACTCCATATTCCCTGTTATTGTTCAGTCAAATCAATATTCTCCTTCAACTCCTCTGCCAACCTCAAACCTGATGGAAACTGTTGTAGGGAAGGTGACACAAAACTCCTGTTCATTAGGAACAGCACCGGGAAATCCCCCAAACACAATGCAGCCCCAAACAATTTGTTGGGATGGAATAACTGCAGAGAGAAAATAAAGCAGAGGAGTGATTTAAGAAATAAAGATGCTGTAGTTTAAAAGGTCATAATAGCAATAAATGTGCCAAATTCTCTTTTTGAATAATATCAGCACATGAGTTATAATAAGCAGTGATTGTTTTAGTCCAATATGCTCTTCGGTCTGCTCGGTTAACAGGAGGAGGAAATGTTTTCTCTATTAATCTCGGGCTGCAACTAACAATTATTTTCATTATCAATTAATCTGGTCAATTCTTTTCTCAGTTAATTGATTTATAGTTTGTGCTATTACATGTCAGAAAACAGTGAAAATGCCTGTAATAATTTACCATAGCCCAAGAAGAAGTATTCAGATTTCTTCTTTTATAAAGTTCAAAACTCACTGATATTCACTTTACTATCAAATATGATTAAGAAAACCATGAAACCCTAACATTTGAAAAGTGGGAATCAAGAAATGGTTCTGGTATTTGCCATGTTTGCTTAATTGTGAAAGTCATTTTTCATGAAAAAATTGCAGAAAATACTGCAGAGCCTCTTAAATGTGGAGATGTCCTGTTCTATTCTTGTATATCATACTAAACTGAACATCTTTGGACTGACAAACAAGACAATTAAAGACTGGACAATGACAATGAGACACTAGGATGATATGTTATCTTATACTCTAAACAATTGGAAGGCAAATAGTATTCAGCAAATGTGAATTCTCTAAGAGTAAATTTGAAACTAATTTTTATTATATTCCTCATTTTTGTTATAATTCTCAGTTTCTGTGCCTCAGATCACTCTGTGACACATAATAAATAAAATAAAGTAATCTGTGAGGACAATCATCTCTGCCATGTGGTTTAAAGTTGCAGTGGGGTAGCTTGAAGCTAAAACAGGAAGATGAACCCACTTTGCCTGTTTTGCTGACTGACAGCACCGAGCAAAGCACGCTCCATAGATCTGTACCTCAATGGGTCAGATCCCTGAGCAACAAGCTCCACTTTGACAGCAAAAAGCTACACGGAGGCCCTATGTAGCTTTCCCTAACTGGTTATGTTTCTATTAATACTGAATAAAACATTGCTGGAATATTTTACATTTATCCTTAAATGAGATCCATTGAGATGCATGTCTTTCCAGGTAAATACTTTATGTAAGGTTAAAAGAAAGCTGTTTTTTTAGGGGAAAGTCATATTTA
Organism: Serranus cabrilla; assembly: GCA_903364295.1. Classification (NCBI taxonomy): domain Eukaryota; kingdom Metazoa; phylum Chordata; class Actinopteri; order Perciformes; family Serranidae; genus Serranus; species Serranus cabrilla. The sequence goes on from CAFUXE010001343.1 coordinate 154,053, forward strand.
CCTCCATAAATTAGTGTAAGATCTGTTATTCATAAGCACTTAAATATTCAGACGTTCAGATTAATTTTTCACGCATAAACAAACTACAAAGCTTTCATTGGACAAAAAAAGTGAATCAGATAAATGCAGTCTGTGGCTGTGAGTGTGGGGCAGGAAAAGGCCACAGCAGAACTGTATATCCCGGACACTAATGCTCTGTGTCTCCCACCATAGGGTTTTCTTAATTACATTAACCAAATGCCTTCTGCAGTGTGTGTAATCTCATGGTTAACTGAACACCCCTGTAGCTGCACCCCCTCCTCTTTCTATTCCTCAGTGAAATATTCATATTGAAAGCCACTCTTCCCTTCTAATTTCTCTCTCCAACATGTTAATGCCTGCAGTTGTTCAGCCATGCTACTATTGTTTGAGATTAATCCAAACTTCCCAATAACCTTTAATCTATACTTCATGGGCTATACCCATATATAATTGTATACATTTTAAGTCAAGTACATTTGGGCTGAAGGTCAAACATTGAATATTGATAACAGAAAATATCATTTCTAATTGTAGATTAGGCCCAAGCAAAGTCAAATATTAATAATAATGTTATTAGAATATAGCCCAGATTTGATAGAATTTGTGTTGATTTATAATTTTTTTTTTTGTAATTTCAGAGCTGTGTCTCACTGGGAAAAACACATTTGTATTTTCCATGTCTGCGTAACACACTGATTCAAATTGACCAGGCAGGACTAATTTAAATACATTAACTATTCATTAATTGAATAAAGAGGCTAGTTAGCCCCAGGGCCCCTTTATAATCATAAACTGGGGTGTACTATTTATGCAAAACAGCAAAGTGCCATGTGCTGGCTTATTATGCTACTGATGAATGGCAAAGTACATGTTTCTCCTGCCCACGAAGGAGGATTAGGCACGGCAGTGTCAGCAAGTTGTTTCCAGGGTACAGAGTCTGCTCTTCCATATTACAGCATGTTGAGATGCATCTGAGTAATGTGATTCTTCTAGTCATCTTCATGGAGATACGACTGCAGCGCAACCCCCCCTCCCAATGCTAATTCTTTCTGTGTCTTTCTCAAAACATTATGTCGCATGCATGAAGTTTACAAAAGCAGGACAGCTCCACACTCACAGTAACACACATAGTTTAATAACAGGTAAGAAGTTTTTCTTCCCCAATACATCGGTAACAGGTAAATAAATTGAATGAGAATAGTTGAATCTTATGATGCCCAAGTTGCATGGCCAGACACGCTGAAGACGCCAGTATCAAACACCCTTATACCCCTGTGTGTAAATGAAGGTGCTCACTGATGTGCATAAGAAATGGCAGAAACTGTTTGTGCTCTCACACTCTCTGTACAGGCGGTAAACTGAGCAGTTGAAGTGGCTTTTACAGGCGTGGCGACAGTTGTAATTTTAGAGATCAATAGGCACAGATCACATTACAAAAGTAAAAAAAAAAATGAAATCTAACCCAAGCCTAAAGGAAATCTAGGATGAGGAAAAAAAACAATGACTTCCCCTGCTCTTCAAAGACTACCAAACAAAAAAAATGGCCTACATGACCCCCAGTCTTTCAACTCTCCAGCCTCCTTCCAAATAATTTTTCCACAATCCCTTAACTATAAAAACTACATCAAAGCAATTTCAATGTTAACAACAACTGTGCTACAGGCCTCAACACTTAAACACGTAGCAGCTATTATTCTGTAATAAAGAAAAGCATTCCCGCATTTTCAGATGGTGGAGAGCCCAACAACCACACAGACTCCATTTTCTCGCTATGACGTTGTAGTGCACTAGGCCTAGGTCTATCAGTGTCGATATATAGCTTTAACATAAGTATCTCCTTTATTTTGTTCAAAAAAATACTCACAACCGTGTCTCAAAACACAATTAATCAATGTTTGCTTAGGCCTTTCTTGGGAACACCGAGAAGATTTTCAGGGCCTCGTGTTGTTTTTCCAACAACTTCCTGGTTTCTTTGCTACATTTAAACAACAGCAGAGACAAGACGCTACAGGGTTGCATATTTGTGGGTGACGGTGTATAATTAAAGCAACGGGGTCTTGATACCTATTTATTACGTGTACATACCTGTAGACTCGACACATTCACACACAGACACACCAGCATGGCGGGTGCGTTTAATAGCACGAGCAGAACAGGGCCACCTGTATCAGCTCTGCAGTCTGTGGAGCTGTGACAATTTTTCATATTTTCCCTCCTTGCTGGTTTCAGACTGACCCGTGCTGACTCCATTGAGCGCTGAGTTTGCGCGTCAGCGTGCAACGTGGCGCCTAAATCACTCTCATGTTACCGACATCCCGCGGACCAATGGCTGATGTCCTGTCGGCGGAGGAGGCTGGACCTTCCCCGGTACGGACAATGCCATTGGCTGTACGTGAGGCGGCAGGAAATCCCTGTTTGGTTGCATCCTCCGCTCAGGAAAAGGGGGACAGGATTCCTAAAACCGTTTGAGAGAGGTGTTCTCAGTGGACCTGTGTGCAGGCTCAGGTGCTCTCTGCAGGTTTGGTTTTTGCACAGCTGCAACATTGTTGCACACCGCTGCTGAAGAGAGAGAGAGAGAGGTTGCTGTGTGTCGGCACTAGCAGTACAAGTGGCCACAGAGCCGCTTGCTCATTGTGCATTGTAGTATCACAGGCCTGTTTAGCAACAACTGAGAAGCTCCATCTTCATCTCAGACTGATGGACGCCTTCAGCTTCATGTGTGCAGCGCTGCTGTGCACGGTTTTGGTGCACGGTAAGCCGACGTTAAGGAAAGAGAGAGTCCTTTACCAAGACCCGGAGCTGACCAGACAAGCCCACGAAGACAATAAAAGCTTCCAGTACGACCATGAGGCCTTTCTTGGCAAAGAGGAAGCCAAGACATTTGACCAGCTCACCCCCGAGGAGAGCAAGGACAGGCTCAGGTAAGCACACAGCACCATAACTCTGACACATGAGCTGGGTTTGATATCAGCACTGGTGTTATTGTCACAGGCCCCATTGAGCTTTTGTTTTTGTAAATCACGCACGCTCACTTCTCCTGCTGGAGTCTGTTGCGTGTAACTGTTCAGGCTAAGGACATTAAAATTTAACAACATGAGCACTTGTGCCTGAGAAAGATGTGCATGCCAGCAGATCTACAAGGCCAGATAAAACGGTGCATTATTGTGCTGCCGGCACTGTTCGCACACACTCCTATACAGTTAATTGCTCAGCCGAAATCTTAATTATACATCGTCATTAAAGAACCATCTGTAGGTGGTGGAGTTTGTTAAGTTGTGTGGCAGCAGACAGTCTTCATATTGAGGTGGTGAGTTTATACACTTCCTGTTGTGTGCTTTTTATTAACCACTGCCTGGATGACAAGTTGGCACCATGTGACACATGGGCTTTCTTCCCCAAAGAAAACTCTTTCCTGTGTTGATGAGAGTGGGAGGACCCCTGTAACATCACAACGTGGCAGCCCACGTCTAAGAATACACCCCAGCTACACTGCAATCTACTAAAAAGGGTTTTCCTGCTCCTCCCTGCCAGAGTAGTCTCACTAAGCCACGTCCCTTGTAGTAAAAAATGGTGCTGCCAAATATTTATTTTTGTGTTTTCTTTCCTGTCTGCTGGTAAGAATAGCTGCTCAGTGTACTGAGGTGAGACCACATGAAGATTTGGATTCTTTGCTTGTCAGTTATACTTGCAAAAAAAGATAAAGTGCCTTAATTGGATCTTTACAATCATGTTTGAGCATTACAAGTATACTGTAAAAGCACAGAACCACACCAAGACATGCCCTATCTGGAAAAGTTACCCGGGCTCGGGAGTCGCAGTTGCCATTTAGAGAATTTGGCAGCCATTTCTTGGCCATCGGTTGGCATTAGTGGCAACCATTTTTGACCAAAACCAATACAAATAGGGCCATTGTACAGCAAACATGCACCCTAAGATAAATTTGTTTTTAGTATGTGTTGCATTAGTGATATTAAAGCAGACAATGCTGTTTGTGAGACAGTGGTGAAGAAGCTAAATTCATTGGCTGTGGGGTAAAAAGTTTGACTCACCCATCAACATCACAAATGAATGTGCAAAATGATTCACTTGACAAAGAATTGATTATTAACCGGATGTATAGCTTTATAGCATCTTAATAACTACAAATATAAGGTGACTAAAAATGGCAGCCATATTTTCAGTTTTGGAAACCAAACGTTGATGCCTGTTGAAACCTGGTAACGCTCCAACTTGAACAGGCGTTAAAGTGAGTTTTCCATGTTGGGAACTCATTCTTCGAGTTATTCTGATAGGAAATGAACGCAGCAGAAATGCCTTTTCTCACAATGTTAACGAAAGTGAAAAAAATTGTCTATATCCTCTTTCCTTGCAGTAAAATAGTGGACCGGATAGACAGCGACACTGACGGCTACATCACCACAGCTGAACTCAAGGCTTGGATAAAACGCGTACAGAAGCGTTACGTGTATGAGAATGTGGCCAAGGTGTGGACAGATTATGACCTGAACAAGGACAACAAGATCTCATGGGATGAGTACAAGCAAGCTACATATGGATACTACCTCTGTATGTGTGTTTTGGACACTTTTTTGCATATTCTTCAGTAATAAAGTAGCTATTTATCCTTATACTGAGTATCCTGATTTTGATCCCCTCTCTTTAGCCAACCCGGAGGAGTTTGAGGAGGCAACAGACCAGTTCAGCTTCAAGAAGATGCTCCCTCGTGATGAGAGGAGGTTTCAAACAGCTGATCTGAACGGGGATCAGGCAGCCGACAGAGAAGAGTTCACATCCTTTCTCCACCCTGAGGAGTTTGAGCACATGAAGGATATTGTGGTTCTGGTAAGCCTTCTGTAACCACACAGTGATTAAGTATGATTAGAAAGGGGCAGGGTGATAATGCCAGTCTGTCTGTGGGTGCACTGTACACAGTGCTAGACATTCAGATTTGCATGAAGGAGAAAAATAAAATGTTTTGTAATTTATCTGTCCACTAAGAAATATTATTTAATTACAGGAACAGATTTGAGTTTCTATTCCAGGTCTTTAATCTGATGGGCAACTTAGATGAATGAGCTACATTTGGATAACTCCTTAATGAAATTTTAACTGGGCCAGGAAATGATTGACTTTCTGTATTTTTTTGGAACAGGTCCAGGGGGATGGACTGACTGTCCCATTTAAGGCTCAATCTTTAAATATAAATTTGGCTTCATGGAACAGTTGCGTGGCAAATGTTAGCAGCAATGCACTATGCCGCTCAGTTCATAAAAGTTGTACTACCCATTTGACAGAGTTAATTATTCATCTCTCATTTTCATGACGTCATCGAATGTTATCAAACTGTTCAGGCAGTGGCGTCTTCACTGATTGTGGTGTATCTGGCTGAAAGGGTTATACTTTTTTTAAACAGATCTTTCACACAACCATGCAACAATGAGTAATTGATGGTTAATGGTGTCATATGACGAAAGAAAAGGAGACACTTTGCAGCTTTTGAAAGGGCTAATTGTAGTCTAGCAGGGTGGATAGCTGAAGGAGCAGGTAGTGCAGGTTCAGGCAGTAACATGAAGTCATCTCACTGAGTGCCAGCTGTGCTCCTACACACTCATTCACACAGAGGAGCACTCTGTTTAAATGTCCAGCTTCATTTAACCTGCAGGTATCTGCTGCTGTTGCTGCTATCTGCTTTCAGAGGCCACAGACCTCCACTGCATTACACCGCAGGTGTCTTCTTCTTTGTATCGCCTCCTCAGTGTCCCCTTGGTACATCATAGCACGGTTGTTGGGGAAGGTGTTACGTGTTAGTTAAGTGTAACTCCTTAAAACATGAGAGTGGTTCAACTCCAGGTCCCCACAGAGCTTCCATTGTAGTTGTAGGTTGGCTGCCTGTCTGGTTTTGATCTGCTGTGAAACACAATTTCAGCCAGAATGTCTCGGTACTCATGAGCTAAAGCTACTATATTTTATTGAAAACTTTATATTTGACTTTGTTTCCTATTTGCTTTTTATGTATAGCATCCAGCTTCCTCTGCTTTACAACATGGCTTCATGACTGCTCTCATCATATTAAGATTAACTGTAGTCAAGCTGCAATTATGGATGTTTTTTAATACAATATCACATTTCATTCATCATGCTCGATTATGTTATATATGTTTTACCAGGTAATTATGACCTGTGAATGACCGTGGATCGAAAGGTTAAGATGATTGGTTGGTTGAACATTTGGTCAAATGTCATTGTTTAGTTGCACTGTTCCTGGTTTTAAGGGTGCTGTACATGACTTTTGGAACAAAATTCAGCCTGGCTCGAATCCAACTCTGAGCCCTTTCCCCCCTTTAAAAAAACCTTAAATAAAAACGATGTGGGATTTGGCCATAGTAATGTAGTAACTATACTACAAATGTTAGTGACTGAACTTAAAATGATATCTGTCCCTGAACGTGATGTGCCTCTCACCTGCTTCTCTCTCACTGTTTAGTGTCAGTGTTTACAGTGCACAGGTCTATAGTGGTCTATAGGTTTCATGTTTTAAATGGATGTATACCTTCTTGTTGACATGCAGCCTTTCACAGGTTAATGGTATAGGAAACGGATGGATGGATGTTCTTGTTTATTATTAGTCAGCTATTGGACTACAGAAGCCACATAGCTATTAATCATTCAGCAGGTTCAGAGAGGGCATCAGTGATCTCAATCTGTGTATCTGCGTGTGTGTGTGTGTGTTATGCCCAGATGCACTGCAATTAGTGTAAATGTGTGTGTGGTTGTGAACTAATGATCGGCTCACACGGCAAGTCTTTAAGTAGCCATTCAGTCAAACTCACACTCTGTCAAATCCAGGAAGTGAGAGAGAAAAACCATCTAGCAGGGCTTTAAAAGCAAGCGTTTGCTTTTAATGTGGACGGTTTGGCTTTTCATCAGCAGGGAATCCTGTAATTGTAGCGTCAGTCTTCTGGTCCAGCTGTAACCCTCATACCTTCACCTGTCCTGCCTGGGGCGACAAATTTCTCTTTTTATTACCCAGAGTGAAAGTGCCACTGTTGTTGACCCTCCTGTCTCCCTGTAATGACGTCATTAACTCCCTCTGAATGTAGGAAACCCTGGAGGACATTGACAAGAACGGCGATGGACATGTAGATGAGGATGAATATATTGGTAAGTTAAAGCAATGAGTTGAAATGAATTCAGTCAATGAATTAACCTTTGCAATATGCTATATCCAATAACAATGTAGAAAAAAATTAACCAGACTAATAAGAACTGCCCAAATTAAGTTAAAAGAATCTAACTTCTATTGTCCGTGGCTGGTTCAGCTGACATGTTTGCTCATGAGGACGGGGGTCCTGAGCCAGACTGGATCAGGACAGAGAGGGAACAGTTCTCTGACTTCCGAGACTTGAACAAAGATGGTAAAATGGACCAGGATGAAATCCGTCACTGGATTATGCCACAAGACTACGACCATGCCCAGGCTGAGGCCAGGCATCTGGTGTACGAGTCTGACCAGGACAAGGTGCGTTGTTTCATCTGCATCCACACGTTTAATCTCCATTTCTTGACATCTTGTATCTATAAGATTTTGTCCACAATACAACTTATATGTTGACCTTTGTAGCTTACGCTGGAATGCGACACAGATAAAGATATTCTTAGAAAAATGTAGTTGTCATGCAATTCTGCTATTCTCCCCCATCAGGACCAGATGCTGACCAAGGACGAGATCCTTGAAAACTGGAACATGTTTGTGGGAAGCCAGGCCACAAACTACGGGGAAGATCTCACCAAGAACCACGATGAGCTCTGAGCTCCCAGAGCAGCTTCTCACGTGTGTGTTAGGAGGTTTAGCGAACATCTTTTGTCCTCAAAGACAGAATCACAGACACTTACACCTCCTCCCACCACTCTCTCCTTTCCTCGTAGCAGTGGGACAGACGCCAGAGTTGGATAGTAATCCAACCCTGGCGATACCAAACAAGAGGAAGGTTAAGAGTCGGTGCTACCACTAACACTAAGGGTCCATCTCGGTTTCATATCGACGCTTCAGCTTCTGACATTCAGGAGCAAAGCCAGACCCAGTGGACTTACTTTCCATCGATGGTGCCTTCCAGCCGCCCTGCCGGCTCTGCTGCCTCAGAGATCTGTGTAGGTAGATAGTCTTTATTAAAACCTATCAAAGCTGAGCGACGAGCTTTAGGTCAATAGTCAGATACAGGAACAGTTTTTGATGGCGGTGTCAATGTGAAACTACAGCGCACAACATTTATTCAGATTTTATTTATTTATCGACTCTCTTGTGAACTTTAGGTTTGAGAGCAATCCAGTGTTTAACTAGAGATCATCCTCATTCACAAATGATGTTTCTTTGTTTACAGCTTTCTTGGCCATATGATTTTAATGAGTTGCCTTTTTTTAGCTAAGTGCTTTAAGAACTGTTAATTAACTGATGTTTAATGGCATGGTTTTTGCACGCATTTGGTTTTAGTGTAGCCTGTGAAAGATTTTTTTCTTCGTACTTAGTTTGAAATTTATTTATTGCTATACTTCAGGCCAACAGTATGCTCCATGTTAGATTTGTATTGACCTTTGCTGTTACATTTGAGCTTTACCCTTTTATGACTGTGTAATTTAATTACGGCTGTTTTTAAGGACTGTATTGTTTTGAATGTGTAACTCCACATGACTCCTTGCTTCCTGTTACGTCACTCCAGGGTCATCTTTTTGTATCAGATGGACCAAATTCAGCTCCATTGCATTTGGCATAGTATATATATATATATATATATATATATATATAAGGCTGGTGTTTTTGAGCATCAGAAATTAATCTTTTTTAACATTTTTTATGTTGTTTGATGGATAGTATAATTGGAAAGTGCATAAAGGTACGAAAAGATCAAACTGTGACCAGAATTTGTGATTTTAACCCTTTCTGTCCTTTTGATCTTTTTCCTGTTTTCTTTGTTGTACAAACCTCAGTTGTAGTAGTCCACATCACACATGGGAACAAACACATCAACTTGTCTCCTTTTCCACATTACACATGCTCATGAAGTGTGTCAAATTAAAAAAAATAAAAAAGTGAGAAAGTGTCATGTATTTTGTGTGGTAATCTTTTTTTTTTTTAATTAATATAATGCAAATTGAACATAACATAATTCTGAGGTGGACATCTGAAACTCACAAGGGTCCATTCTTAGTCCAACACATTGTTAGCTGCCCAACCAAAGGCTCCATTGCAACTTCACATCCTGCACTGTCCATAATTACGCCCTTGAACTGGATACAATGTCTTAATTATTGAGCTTTAGATTGACCTTTTTCCCCTGTGTCTAGTCTTTGTGCTTAATAAGCTAAACAATGTGTACAGGTGTTATGAATACCTGTATCACTTGCAATCTGCAGCAATTCCAGACTACAACATACACTTATACACTGTATCTGTTTTCTAAACAGACACTGAGCTGGTTTCTCTCACTTTCCTTCTAAATGATTTGATGTGAATACTCAAACTCATTCTGCTCCTGCTCACAGTTGCTTAGCTTCTCCTGACACTTGCTGTGTGTGCTGCCTGTGCTGCATATGTATACCTCAGGTTGCTATATTGGGTACAGGCCATTCATATGCTCAAGTCAGCAATCAACTTTTGACTCATTGAACACCAGGAACAAGTGGATGCTGTTAACACTTCTCATGACTAATTGCAGCGTGCACACACGCACAGCAGAGATGGAGTTAAGCTGACTTGCTGTTGCTGCTGGCTGTTGCAGTAAAACTCTCAGATGTAACTGAGAAAGCAGCTCTGCCACCCAGCCTGTCCCCTCTGCCTGCTCATGTGGAACATATGGATATATGTGTGCCAGTTAGCAAGACAAGTCAAGCGGGACCAATGCGATAAAGCTCATTAGGAACAAGGGACAGGGCGATGTATGTGTGGGCTGTGTTATTCTGTTGTGATGTAGGACCTTCTTCAAACACTCTCAGACCACAACTGCAGGAAGACAAAAATCTCTGGAAAGCTATTAAATATTCAGGTCTTGTTTGATATTTTGACTTTTCTATACATTTCTTTGACATTTTCCAGGTTTGAATAACTCTGTAACAAGGCAACATGATAATAACAATAATTACTTCATAAAAATGAGCAGAAGTAGGTTACCAAATTCTGGCCTGGCTCCACTTGTTCAGCTTCATCCAAGAATACAGACGTCTTTTCCCATTAATTCCTTTTTTTTTATTAATCTAACAAAAAGCTCCAGGTCTGAGGAGCATTCAAAGTGGAGGTGTTGCCCGTGGTGACATTTGAAGTTTTAAGTTATTTTTGGTCTTCATAATGTCCGTCGGATAATCTAATGGTTGCTCTATTGCCTTGCTAAAGAGTGTGTGGTCAGTCTTGCATCATGCATTTGAATAATTGGGAGGCCTAAAACACTAAGTAGCTCAATGTACTTCCTCCAAATAGCATATGAGGTTTGTCATGTGTCAGGGTGCATCTGTGTGTCTGGGCCAGTGTGTGAGAGAAGGTGGATGAGTATTAGTGGTGCACGGAGATGTAAAAGAACCAAATGTGTGTTTGCCTGAGCAAGATGGGGGCACATGGACTATCCATGCAGCATGCCTCGCGGCCATGTTTAACAGCCTGCCCCTCCTGTTTATGATATGCTCCTAATCATTCACACTGGGGGAGTGTGTGTACAGTAATGCCTTCAGACAGCTCTCATATGAGTGTCTGCGTAGATCAACCCCTCTCCACTGATAATAATTAGCCCTCTGGGTGAGAACAGGGTGGAGACAGTGGGAGAGGAGGGTCATAAAGTGTAGAATATTAATGTCAGAGACCATAAGCACCCCCATCCAGTATAATTTTCACTTAGTCGTGTCTACCAACAATCTCCTTTTAAAGAGCTTTTTTTTCATATAGCACTGCCATTTCCATATCAGCAATTAACAGCAGCAAACACAAAATGACAATTAAACTGCCTGCATCACAAACTATAGAGCGCACCCCCCCTCAGCTCCCCTGCTCCTCTCCGACTCTTATCATCACGATGCCCTATTTTTCATCTGAATATATCCACGCTCCCTCATCTTTGTCTTTTATCTCTTGTGTTTGTTCCTTGTACCCTGGGGATTTGTAGCCCACTGTGTTGTTTGTAATGATCTTTGGGACATCTGACCCATCCTGTGCTGAGGCTTTCATAACAGGCTTCCTGCCCATTATATAATAACATGCATAATAGCAAAAGAACAGTACAATCTCCGTTCATTATCGAGCTGTTTAGACAAAACATTTTATATTTACCAAGCTGAATGGGAACTTTATGGGATTTTTCCCTCAACATGACAGCTTGACAGCTCCTAGGTATTTTTTTCTGGGAATTTGGCAGTTTTACCAAACAACAGAGACACAATTACAAATTGAAACAAAACATTTTGTCGCAGTGGTGAAACATTTTGCAGACATGTACTTAGGCAAAGATATTTGGAATCGGTGTATATATATATGCCACCTCAAAATCAATGGTTGCAACCTGCAACGAAATGGAATGAAGAGGAAGAAACTATGCATGTTAAAGCAGGAAGTGCCTTGACTTTTCCACCAAAAATCAATGCAGAACCGACATAAATTTAGGGATTAACTGTTTGATGCTCAATATTTCTTGTGAAAAGACCCCCAGGTCCTCCAAATGTTGAAAACTTTTTACTTCGCATTACAAATGTAAAAGTGCAGCCCTTAAATCATAACATGATGAACAATGAAACATGAAATATGAAGGGAATCATGTAGGGTATTTAACCTTGTGATAAATATAAGTATTATTAGTAACTACATAAAATGGTAAGAAAACATTGATGCTGTCTCTGGGGTGATGGAAGGGCTGCATTGGGTGAACTTGGACCTTTGACCTCAGCTTTTCTAAAATGCTGCTGACAGCCCTGATGCTGCACAGAGATCTCCTTCTGTGTTTGTGCACGCTGTGTGATTGTATGTGCGTGTCATGTGAATGTAGGCTAATTCAGCGCCTTGCATGTTTCTACTTCTGGACAATGAAGCTTGAAGGAATCCATCAATCTTTCATGTCAGCTCACAGAAAGTGGTTGTCCCCCCTCTCCCAACAATCGCAGGACTCTACTCCTCCTAGTGGTGATGAGACAGAACAAGAGACCAAGAGACAACCACTTCTCTTTTTAACAACTGTACTTGTGCTCGTCTATCATCATGAGTTTTTATGTGCCCATCAACGCAGTGTAGATAGTGAATCGGCCATTAATGACTACACAATTAGAGAGAAGGCTTTAAAGAGCGATACATTTCAATTTAGGAACCATAAACCTAGTGAGTTGGGAACTAATTGTAAGTGCCTCCGGAGTAATGGGAGCCCTTTGGACTGAGGTCAGGCTGACTCAAAATCAGTTTCAAACAGCTTTTACACAGCTGCTTCACTGCTTTGGTCGCCCACTCATTGTGACAGGCTGCAGCATATCTTATAATGATATATGAGGAGAGAAACTTTTCAAGTTTTAATTAAAAGACGGGCAAAGTGGCCCACAGTGGAGTTGTTTTGGAGTTCGTGGCAGTGAGGGTGGAGACAATGCTGTCCCAGTGAGACTGATATCTTTGGACAAAACGCCTCTCTCGCTCCATTTGTCAACATTTGTCTCTTTCCTTTCCCTGGTCCTCTCTCCCCATGTCCCAGCATCTGGATACCTTTGGGATGGAGGGGAGGAGAGGGGAGACGAGGCCTTGTTTCATCCCTCCCATCCCGCTGTTCCCCAGGGGGCTTGGGGTTGGTTTGTGATCTTGTGTCTCACATGATAGAGACACATCTAATCCTGTTAGGCATTAATATCTTCCAGCGGAATAGAGGAGACAGCAGGAGGGAGCAGGGAGGAGAAGATGAAAGACGGGATGGTTGAGGAAAGAGGGGAATATTTAAAAAGCTCTGCCTCTATTTGTCGGCCCACATATTGGTTTTGGAGTATATATACTGTACATGTGTTTGTTTTTGTTTCTGTGTACCCTCATGGGATCTTCCCGGCTGCTGCCTGCATATCTGACAGACTCCTCTCAAGGTGTTTTCCTCTCGCTGTCTTTCTGTATCTGCTCCATCTCTGCTCCCTGAGTGAGAAAGTTTACCCTCTAGGCCCCATCTGAGCTCCAGGCCCCCAAGGCCTCTGCATTCCCAAAGCTCCTACACACCGGAGCCCCTCAGGCTCCCTGCTTTACCACAGGGAATACCCCCAAGAACCCCTAGGCCCCTCAGACTGTGGAGCAGCAGCTCTGCACAAGAGAGCCAGCCTGAGGGGAGGGGGGGTTGCTGTCTGGGAATACAACTAAGAACATGCTTCACTTAGCACTTGAACAGTGCCTGACAGCGCCTCCTGTTGGTGTAGCTTTGTTTTTGCATGCAGGCCTCCTTGTAACCCCCTTTAGTTTCCTCTCTGGGGCCTTGACCTTGTTAGCAATCCCTTGGGGCTTTTAGAGGCCTCTGTGTGCTACATGTGCATTGACCTTTCCTGCTCCCGGAGGTTAAATAATGTCTTTTTGGCCCAAAGAAACACAGATGCAGCTTTATAGTGATGTTAGATGCACCTGGGACTTCACTGAATGACATATTGGCAAATAATTTCACTCCTTATCAGAGCTAGTAAATAAAAAGAAAGTTAAAGTCACATATATGGAATGAACTGTGCTTGTTTATTGGCTCTCATTGCAACAGTGAAGTTAAATCACACTTGCGTTCAAAAAGAAACCTTTTTGGGGAGTTGCACGTGGATATGGAGGCTGTGAAGCTAGCGGGCCTGCTGTCCTACAGATGTCTTGGGCTGTGCGTTACCAGGTGTACGTCACCTGAGATTACCCACGCTGACACCCCTTAAAGGCAAACAGCCAGCAGTACAGCTGAGGGGGCATCTGGTGGCGTGTGTGCAGGCGAGTGTGTGTGCGTGTATATGTGTGTGTTCATGCATTCAGATTGGTGGTAACGTTTGGCAGAATGGGACTGAGTGCAGACATTTGTGGTGTTATCAGATACTTCCTCTCACTATCAGAAACCTTCAATTGAAGGAATGAAGATCAGGCAGATCACTGAGGTCAGTGTCTCTTTGAATGTGCGTTATAATGATGCTAGTAATAACTGAGGATGTTTAAACCATAGGTCCTCACGCTCCACACACACACTTGGCAGTCTCCAGTTAAGAGTGAACTGGAGTGAGTAAAATGTTCAACTCTGCTGTCCCTCTGATCTTCCTCCGCTTCCCGGGGCCCCTGCAGAGAGAGAACAAAGAGAAGCACTTCTTAATCAAAGTGCGCTGGATTAAAAAGCAGAAAAAACAGAACATCACAGAGATACTACTTCGCAGCCATTAAGTGGATTGGAAAACAACCTGAATCACCTCTTCAAATGAGCGGCCTGTGACCCTGAAAAGGAGAACGGCATTTTAATCTTGCTGTTAGTTTGGTAAGTGTCAAGATCTGCTGTGGAAGTGAAAGCAGCAGATGAACGTGTTCATGCTGTACGTGTCTCCCTGTATGAGTGAATGCCTTCGGTAAACATGTGCCGTGGTTTCCATGTGTGAACATGTAGCCAACAGCTAAATATACCATGTGCGTGTTTACATTGCTTTTCCAGGTATGTGACATTATTAGCTCATAGAGCCATGCAACTGCTCTATTCTCCACACATTGAGTCATAATTTATTAACACACCTGCTGTAGCTGAATCATCTCTTATAGAGCTTACACACAACTCCATCCACAGCATGTATATTTGATGGGCCAGGGCGTGCTCTGAACATGCCGTCCTGTTTCTCACTTTCGTTGATTTCAACATATTTGTTGTGGTCAGTCACATGAGTAGATTATGAGAAAGCGAGCCCCTAGACACAGACATGCACAAGGCCTCACCACCTCTCCTACACAGGCGCAACACACAGACTTTATCTCTGATTTGCTTCTTTTTGCTGTTGTTTTGTGTCACTTTGAAATAATTATGATCTTTTTGTAGCTGTATGTGGGTGTTTCCTCCTGTTTTTTAAAAGTTGTGTGTGTCTCTGTACAATAATTTTTAAATCTCTTTGTAGTCATTTTGAGTTCCTTTCTTTCTGTTTGTAGTCATTTTGCATCAGTGTTTTACTTTGTGGTTGTAAGATTCTTTGCAGCAGTTCTGTCGTGTTTTTTCTCTCTTTGTTGTCTTTTTTATATATCTTTGCGTTGTCATTTTGAGGCTCTTCGCCGTTAGTATGTGTCTCTGTCATTTTGTAGGTCAAGGCCAAGTGGGCCCCTGCACTTTGGTCCGCTGTGCCTGTGCCAGGTAGGGCTGTTCAGTAATACTTCCATGGCCAGGACAGGTCAGAGCAAGACTGAAGTGTGGGAGTATAAGCAGTATGATGGATTCAGTCCCACTCACAGCTCTCGTCCCATCTGCTGGACTGAAAAGGCTCATACTGCCCTCATGTGGTCTGAGGATGTAAGATGCTTTTCTAAACTGGAGGCTATTACACACAATAGGGACTTGAGTGTGTCTTTGCTTTATGTGTGCATGTTGGGGCCCCAGTCTATGCATAAGGGGGCAGTCAGTGAAATACAGCCGGCTGACATGGAGGTATGTGTCTTTTCTAATGAGATTTACTGGGCTCCAGATGTTCCTAGTTATGAAGATGTGTGTCAGAGATTTAGGAGGGTGAGACCTGCACCCTGTCAGAGTCGCTGTGGGGTGCTGTTTTACTGTCTGTCACCCCCCTCCCCCACTACCACCACTCATAGGTGGCCTTTTTAACCTGACAACACCAACACCTCCTCTCTCACACACACACACTCACACACACACACACACACACACTCACACACACACACTCTTATCCTTGACAACAACGTGAATCAACATTTTATAAACGTAGAAAACATAGAAAATACAAAAGGAATGTCTATAAAGGTAATGAAATACATCTCATATATACAAAGCAATTTATATACTAGGGATGCAAAACCCAACAGTAAAAAGACTGAACAGTTTGCTGATGAAACCATAGACTGGTTTGTGAGTTTTTGGGTTACATAAGGAAACAAATGTTTTTACTGTTTTCCACTGTGAAAAAAAACCGAAACAAAACAATTAATGCAACTATACTAAAAATACTTTTTAAAATAGGCTTAGTAACGATTTTGCTTTTGAACTATCAAATTTCTCAATGAAAGAAAATATATTCTTACGAATGAACAAATACAGAAACAGTCGTAATAGTTTTTCTTCTCCCTAATGTGCAAAACAAACCAAACCAGAACTGAAACCGTGGCCCGATAGAAACCACACTGTGGGTTTGCTGAACTGTCGACCCCTAATATTTACTGAAAGAATATAAATGTTCACATTCCACATAGCAAAAAAATCAGAATCAAACTAATGGACAGAAAAGGACACATTGTCCATCTCCTAAATCCAGTTTACATGGTCCAGCACATTTTTAATGTGACACAATTTTAACAATTACAAAACAAGCCAGTGCAAGTGTACTAAAATATCCAAAAAAAGTGAGTCAACATTTTCCTCATCTCGCATCAAACAAATCTTCTTGGCTCAGAGTTACTATGGTATTATACCCTCTCAGTCTGAATTTCATGTCAAATAACCAGAAGGAGTGCTAGCTGAGGTGCGTTTTGTAGATCTCGAGGATCATCAGAGTCTCTTGACGTCGGCTGGCACAGGGAGGTATCAGCTGTGCTCACCACTTCACAGAGTCTGGCAGGGAACCATAACCGCTGACCAGGCTCCAGCGTCTTTCTCCACTATCTGGCACAACATATTGTCCCATTCCTCTTCGTCCTACTCCTCCTCCTCTCGCTGCTCAGATGGCAGGCTGCAGCTTGGTCAGGTTCCTCTGGTGCATGCTGTGGTGGCGCACCAGCTCGTCAGAGCGGGCAAACTTCTTCTGACAGTTGGACCAGCGGCAGGTAAAGGGCTTCTCACCTGACAAAGAGGGGACAAACAAGAGAAATCATTGCTTTAGAGGGAATTTAGCTTGTTTTGTTTTAGATTTTATTAAAATCAGGGGGGCTATTTTAGCAAAACAATCTCACTGGGGGAGAAATGGAGAGGTAGAAAATAAAGGTATACGCACTTGTTTTACCTGTATGAGTCCGAGTGTGCGTCTTAAGATGATCTGACCGTGAAAACTTTCTCTGACACGTCTCGCACTGAAAGGGCTTCACTCCTACACGGATGTGTAAGCAGTTGTTGTGGTGGCAGAGACAGAAGTGGGAAGAGGACAGGGTGAGGGTCAAAAGTTCAAACATGCAGCTAGATGAAGCAATCATTGGGGATGTTGAAAGCAACGCAAATTAAAACTGCTCAGGAAGACTTTACAGTCTTAACAATTTTTAAGAAATATATTTATGAATTCAAATAATTTAAATAACATTATTACATTATAATGTACCTGTGTTCATTTGCATTTTGAAGTAACAAAGTAAAAAGTTATTTATTTAAGATAGTTATTTATTTAGGACTTGCCATATTTAATTCATTAAGTTAATTGTTCAGTTACACAAAATTGCAACAAAATTACTCTTGCGCGAAAATTACAAATCCTTCCATTATTTAACGTTCAAAATATTAATTCAAAATTTAAAATACTGAATACAAGTTCTTTAAATCTTCCTAAAAATATCAGCCTTGTGTTTTAGAGTTTTTCATACTGATGAAGTTTCTAAAAAAGTTCATGACCTCAGTGGTGGCTGCAGCCTTGGAGCCGACAGCGGCGTACCTGTGTGTCTGCGCTGGTGCCTCTTTAACTGGTCTGAGCGAGAGAATCCGCGGCCGCAGTCTGTGAAATCACACTTGTAAGGCTTCTCTCCTGCAGAATAAATCACCCACATCAGCGGCTTTATCAACAGACCTTTCACACTGCTATATACATTCAAACATGGGCATAAAATACTCGTTTCTCCCTTATTTTTTTACTTAACTAAAACAGTCTATGAATTTCTCATTGTTATCTTACAGGAAAACTCTATATATCAGATCCTGTCACCTGTGTGTTTGCGGCCGTGCATCTGCAGATGTGACAGTTTGAAGTATCTCTTGTTGCAGCCGGGATAAGCACACACAAATGGGCGCTTTTCATTGGCCTCTGATGTCCTCACAACTGGCGGAGCAATACCCGACACACGTCGAACATCCTTGAAGAGTCAGAAGTCAGAAAGTCTTTTAGTAGAGAAGTTCACTGAGGAGGCTATTTATGTACAATATAAGTATTTGTGTTTGTGTGTTTTTGTATGTGTGTTAACTCTGGCTGACCTGAAGTCCTCTGAAGACACCATGTGTGTGTATGTGGTACTGGGCACTGAGGAGCACAGGTGGAGGCGGGGTGATGGGTTCACTTTCATAGCTGGGTGCATGGCTACTGCAGGGCAAGAACAACATTAGGTAATTAAAATACAGAAAGGTTTGAGTGTAAAACAAATAATTTGATAGATTTATCAGATGGTGATAAAAACCAGTGTCCTCACTTTGCATGAACTCAAATGTGTCTTAAAAACATTTTTTTTAAAAAGCACAAAAAAAACACAAGACTGCACTCAAATATGCACATATGAATATGCTCTTCTCCACTTCCATGTTTCCCTAGGCAGTAGGCCAACAGCCATCTGGTCAAATCCTCCTCTTCCTCCTCCTCTGCACCACCTCAAACAACGGTCAACACGGAACAATAGAGCGAATTATTTAAATAAAATATAAAATAAGAAGGATCACCTCTTCATGGAAGATGCCAAGTTGTTCATTTGGTTCCATGTTACACATTCCAGCTGAGATGCCATTTGGTACAGGTTATCACTGAGTGAAAGATAAATAAATAGATACATTAATAAGGCTAGATTTTCACTCTTTATTTAAAGGCTTCATTTGCAAAAAAAAACAGATAAGAAAAAAACAATTAAAATTTTTTTTTTCATTTTAAGAATGGCTTTATCTGTTTTTAAAAATGAACATGAAATTTCAAATTTCACGGCAACAAAATATGTTACATATTCATAATTCTGGAACAAGGTTAGCTGAAGGGTAAACTGTTAATGTTCAATTTTCTTTCTCTATCAGTTGGTTAGGAAGTCCTGAAATCAGAACATCCTGACAGTATTTATGTTACTGTGTGTTAATCCAGTGATTTTTCTTCCTTGTGTGGATGATGAAGACGTTTCATGCAGGGGAAACTCCGAATGGCTCGCTTATTAACACATCCTGTCCACCCACCACACTCCTCACTGGCTTCATTAAAAAACATGGGCTCTGAGCCATTCTTTACCTTGGCAGATCACACCACTGCACACAAACGCACACACACACAGAAACGCACACACTTGGAGATGCGGTTGTGCGCTCTGCGGGGGTGAGTGCCTCGGTGCCTAGTACACCACGGACCAGTGCATGACATCACTCTGTCCTCAGTATCATTAAAGTCGGGAAACAGTTTCAGGGGAATTCTGGACGGCATTCCTTGAGAAGTCCTTGAGGGAAGGATTGTGATGGCTCGCTAATCAGCTCTGAGCTATGTTAAACTGTGGAAAGACTCACTGATATCTGACAGATACTCACTGTGTGTATGTGAGAGCGAGTGCATGTGCATGTCTGTTTGTTTGAGGGCTTCCAGTTCATGCCATAAGCTCTAACAACAGCAAAGTCTTCCTTCCTCTTATCAACTTCTGTTCCAGTATTTGGGTTGCACATGTTCCCTTTCTCCAACAACATCGCAGGACGGCATTCAAAGAATTTCATCCTAATTTACCCATTGAGATGTTTTGCATCAAAATGAGGACAAGTTGGAAACACATTCAGAGGTTAAAATGAGCCGATTCCCAGCCTTAACAAGCCCACTTCCCCCACTTAACTTTCACTTTCCCTGAGCTTGTCTCTTTTACTTTTCCCCTCATTTTTCCTCAGGGTGGACTCAGGCATATCAGCAGTAGATCACTCACTGTTTGTTTTGGCCTGCTGAGCACCAGTGGGCAGCACTTAACCTCAGAACAAATTAGGATTCAGGATCCAGACAGTGCAGAGGCAGACGCTGGGCTTAACGTAGGATCAGAGAGAGTTCACACTTCTAAAAATTACCAGCAAGTGAGCGAGCTGCATGTGGTGTTGGTGGAAAGAATCTGACATTAATAGATGACTGAGGAGTATGAAAACGTTTGGAAGGAGCCGAGAGGGAATTTAAGGTAGCGGGAGTCAAACAAAGCAACAATAAGTGCGTGCAGAGAGAAATAATGGTACCTGTTGTAGTTTCTGAGCAGCAGAGCCTGGCTGCTCGGACAGGACTCTGAAGGATTGTGACACCCAAACATGGGAGGAGGAGCCGGGTACTGCTGGTCAACTGAAAATAACAATACAAACAAAATTACAAATCAAGTTCATCATTTTCAAGAAAAAGGGGAAAAAATGGTTGAGGTATACATCCTCTGTTAGATGCCCTAACTTAGAAAATACAGTGGTATTTATTGGATTGAGGTCCTAGTATATGTTTATACACAAGAAAGTTATGAGTCGACTATATTTACATTTATAAAATAATTTTGTCTTTGAATATTTTGTTTGCTGTGTTCCCCAGTATCACTGCTTTGTTTCATTTCTTAAAATGCAAAAAGAAAAGTGCTTATTTACTGCATTATTGAGTAATTTTGGTTGGTCATTTAAAACCATTTTCCCAGGAGCTAAAAAAAATTAAATGGCATTGTGGATAATATGTGGATAATATATTTTCAGGAGTTCAACCTGTTTAAAAAATAGTTTCAGCTTCATTTTAAAGTTGCTAGTTGTTAAAGTTCAGGTTTTTAAGGCCCTTCAGCAGCTTACTATCAAAAACCTTTATTATCCTATGAAAATGTTTGTATGTGACTGTATTTTTTGTATTCTCTTCAGCTGAATACACACAAAACACACAAAGACATACTTTTATATGCACACTCTTGTCCACACACGGATGCACGGCTCTTCTTTTTAAAGAGGGAACAGGTCAATGAGAAACAGTGGTCCTTTTCAGGTTCATATAGTATATTGGTCCCCAGACAGTTTTTGACATTCCAGAAGAGTCACATAAAACTGTTTCCTCAAGTTATCATTTCCAGAGTCATTAACCATACGTATGCTTAAAGAGCGAGAGGGAGGCTGTGTTTATGTATGCCTGCGTATATGAATGTGTGTGCAGACAGAGACGGAGGGAGATGAAGGCAAAATGGATAATAGCGATTCTGTTGTGATATGAAAAATGACGGGTTACTTATATAACCTTGCTGTGACATGACAGTCTTCCAGTCTGCGAGTCAATTTAGTGAAAAAGGTGTCAGGATGCAGGCAGTTACCTATGTTGTTTGGCGGTGACAGAGTGTCCTCGTGTTTGAAGGACAGGCTGGAGAGCTGAGGGGTGTGGTGAGACGGAGTGTGACCATAACTGGGGTTGCTGTCTAAACCCAACGCTCCATAACCTAAAAGAAGAAAACAACAAGAGAAGCAGCGGAAAGTTGAAATGAACTTTTTCGCCTGGTTGACTCATTAGATTACCATCTTTCAAATGAAGCTTGCAGAGTCTCCAGTATCTGGTCACTTATCTGAATCCCCCTGGTAGTAGCTCTTAGTCCCTGGCAGGGTTACCACAGAGAGACATTCATCAAACTACTAAATCCTCCTTCCTTGTATCATATTCTTTTTTTCCCCCCATCTATCTTTGGCCTTGTGGTTGCATTATTTATGGCAGGTGGAAAAAGAAATTTGGCAAACACACCACATGCAGACGGAGATGAGCTACTGTAGAATACGCTCAGCAGAAAAACAAGATTGAGAAGTAATAAACTGCATGTATGCTAAATCAATTAATTAATGAATAAGTAACAAGATTGACAAAAAAATTGTGATAGTTAGTGTGACGTCTCTTGCTACATATAAGGGGGAAAAGTGGAATGTTACATGTCAGCTTTGTGAAAATGATGAAACAAACACATGAATGTGTGTCTGCAATGGTTATTTTTACACACACACACGCACATAGAGTGCAGACAGGCGGCTTTATCCTGAGTCAGGCCCGAGAGAGATGTTGAAAAGTTTCTGAGAAAAATGACTCACAAACTCTTGCTTAAATTCCTGCAGCCTGCAGATCACTACGCTGAGTATTTTATCACTTCATTAAAGAAAAAATCATACTGACTCTGAAAGTCACGTCAGCAGACTCATCCAGCTTGAAGCCTGACCTCTGAGCACTGAGCCCCAGTAGACAACATTCACAGGCGTTGTTTACAGTAAAGGTTGAGACATCATATCCACGTTTACACTTGACAGGAAACAGAGTTTGAATCTGGATAAAGAGTCCAGATAACTGTGTGACAGTGTAACTGATCTGTTTTGTGCAGGTC
>CAFUXE010001343.1:191889-204044 GCA_903364295.1 Serranus cabrilla
GTTTATGTTTTCATGTTGCAGGCTGAGCAACCTGTTCCACGGCATGGATGAGAACACTACAGTGAGATACACTGTCTTCTGTGGCCTCATCAAGGTGGCTGCAACTTGCAATGCCATCGCCTTCATCCCCACTGACCTTGATCAGGTATATCTGTTCACCATGATTAACTGGCCATAAACTGCCAGTCACAAACTGTTTATGTCTTAGCCTTGAAATGCAGAGACAGCAAAAAAGGGACAAAGTGTCACATTTTTCAAATATCCACAGGCTGCATTCTTTCCTCTTCAGTTGTTTATGATACCTGTTTGTGCTGCTGCAGGTGCGCAAGTGGATTATCGACTGGAACCTGACCACAGAGAAGAAGCACACGCTCTTGAGGCTGGTGTATGAAGCATTGGTGGACTGCAAAAAAAGGTAACTACATATTGGCTCAGACTAAATTATTTTTTTGGTGTGCACAGATATAGAAAACACAGAATGTCAAGATTTAAAAACGTCTGCATGAAAAATATACATACTGTTAGGCCTAATACTACTGTGTGAGATTGTGTAGGTTAATTATCTCGGTAGAAGATCATTTTCAACACTGTATCTACTCAATTAACAGTGAGGCTGCAGCAAAAGTGATGGTTGAGCTGCTGGGAAGTTACACAGAAGACAATGCTTCACAAGCACGTGTTGATGCCCACAGGTGAACTTGAAAATCTTGTTTAACATTTGACATTAGGCCTCAATATAATGTACCTACCTCATACTTACTTCCATCTATCCATCTGTCTCCTTTATCTTTAGATGTATCGTCCGTGCTCTCAAAGACCCCAACACCTTCCTGATTGACCACCTGCTCACCCTGAAACCTGTTCGCTTCCTGGAGGGAGAACTCATCCATGACGTGAGTACTAAAGGATGTGCCATGTTTTGTTAAATAAATAATAGAAAATACTGATTTTGTTAGATTTAAAGGCCCATTGAATTAATTAACTATAGCTATTTCTTGAAAACTTTCTCCAAGCACATTGAAAACAATCAGTCATTGAGACACAATCAGGCTTGTATGTGTAGTATGCCCAATTTTGTTATAGGATTAAATTTAAACAGACATGAGTGTCCCAGTTATGGGGTTATCCCCGTTTTGATCATATTCAGGATATGATGTTTGGATGCAACACAGAGAAATTGGGGTTTTATATCCTCATATACAGGTTTCTTATTAACCTGGAACCTGGGATGATTACATAAACAAACTGTCCTAAACTGTACGGTTACTTCCACTTGAAAGGTTTACTGCTAGTTTTTTCTCTGCTTTGATCGCCAACAGCTGTCCGCTCTGAGCGCATCCACCATCTCTCTCCCTTCTCTCTCAAACACACATTCACTAAGCACATAACTCCTACAAAGATGTCTGCCGCTTTTGACTCATATGACTGTGTTTACACCACTATGTAGGACAACGGAGCAGTGGATAAAGATGCACAAAAGGACATTTTTTTCCCATCACTTCAGATTGAGATACTTTTGCCGCCAGCATTGTTTCTCTTCTGTTACCTTCATAAAGATGCACCCACACCCACAATAGCTAGAATAAGGTCTATGTATGCAACCATGCTGCAGCTTCTTTTGGAATACTACATATTTATATTCATGTTTCCCGTAAACAGGATAAAGGCTTATTCAGGTTTCTGAAACTGAAGATATGGTGTTCACATGCTCTGATACACCGATCATAAAGTCATGTTCATGTGATGTGACAGCTTCTTGACTGTGTTTTACACGTGTATTGTGTGTTTTTGATATGTACTCTCAGTGACAGCTAAGCCATCAAATGCTGACCACTTATTAAGGTTGAATGTTGAGCAGCAGGAATGTTTGAACATTACCAGTTTAACGGGTTGAGACAATGAAGAAACATTTCTTGATAGGGCGTGTGCACAGTTTCTAAAAGAGTTTTTATGGGTCAATACACTGGCGTTTCCAAATGTTTTAATAGTCCAGCCCAAATCTCATCAAGGAGAAGATTTAAGCATTGAAGTGATCTTACTCATAACCTGAATCTGGACCATGTCTGAACACAAAGATGATGACTGTGTTTCTAAAATGGCATTTCTCTTTCTTCTGACTCTTTTTTTCAGCTGTTAACCATCTTCGTGAGCGCCAAACTAGTAGCATATGTAAAGTTTTATCAGAGTAACAAAGACTTCATTGACTCTCTTGGTAAGTATCCACAAGTTGATACAAACATACTGACCATGTTTGAAATGCAGTACACAGGTTTATGAATGAAAAGGTGACATGTGCTGCTATAGTGTGACTACCGTAAAACCTCAGCGTACATGTATTTGGTGAATGATAACCTTTATCTCTGCTCACTTGTATATTTTTTAATGTTGGTATGTTATAAGTATGTTACAACTTAATATACTTAATAAGAAACCTGTTTTGTGATATAACCAACCATTTAAAACTTTTCAAATTTTAAGGACAGCCTTATTTTTAATCATTAAGTCTGCTGTTATGATGGTGAAAATGTCCATCTGAACCAACTTTTCCTTTAATAAACTTAATATTTGAATATTGGGCCCATGTACTGCGCTCTGTTGACACAGTACAGGAATGTGTGTGTCAGCAGTGTGTCTCTTTCTCACTACTAAAGGCTTCAGTGTAATTATAAGCGTGTGTAGGATGGACTTTCAAAAACAGACAATGTGGAGTGCTGTTGTGTTAATGAGTAGATTCCCTGACTGCATGCTCCTGAATGTAGAAACAATTATCACAGGGAAACTCCCCGAGTCAAGAGTAATCGACTGTGACTGTTTTGTGCTTAATGATCCCTGCCTATTGCTCCACAGGCCTGTCTCACGAACAAAACATGTCCAAGATGCGTCTGCTGACATTCATGGGCATGGCTGTGGAATTCAAGGAGATCTCCTTCGACACCATGCAACAGGAGCTGCAGATTGGGGCAGATGACGTTGAAGCTTTTGTCATTGATGGTACAAGCATTTAATCTCAAATTAATCCTTGCTGTCAACCCTTATTAAGTGTGCTGTTAGTTTCTCACAGGCGACTAATGGGGGGTAGAGGGGTAGCGATTGAACCGTGGCCACAGACAGACACACAGCCCCTCGCTTGTTTTCTTGTACCAAAAAATCTCCTTCCTTTTAAAACGGAACAAAATGCAGTGGTGATCATAGAACATGAGTAGGGTTTCACAATGAAATAATGTCATGAAACCAAAAATAGCACTGTCAGTGTTTGTCATTCGGATAAGCTTCCTCTCCGATTTCATTTTCCAAGTGCATTCTCTCCTAAAGTGGTGTGTTTTATTGCTCTCTGTCAGATCTTTATTCCCTTCCTGTCTGCTTTTTTCTTGTTTTAGCTGTGCGGACCAAGATGGTGTACTGCAAAATTGACCAGACACAGCGAAAAGTTGTTGTTAGGTAAGTTATTCATCAAAGACCTGTAATGACCTACATTTGTTTTTGCCAAAGTTATGATCTGCATGAGGGAAGTTACAGCAAATATAGACTTGATAACTAACTTTACCCGGATTATCAGAGAGTATGGTCCTTTGTCCTTAAAAAGTATAAATATTACTGTGCCACCACCTATGCAGTGTTAGTGAGAGTCTACTATTGTTCATTGCTAATGCAGTCTGCACTTTATTAAGCATAAGCATAAGCCAGTTCAGCTGAAATTCTGTTGATGGAAGGAAAAAGGTTGATATTAAGGAGGCTTTTTTATGTCTCCCATTTTTATCTCTTTTGTGGTTCGTATAATTGTTAATGATGAGCCAGTTCTAGCCAGATTGACTCACTGGAATGGGGAAAAGTTTGTATTTCTAAAACTGGCCAAAGCTGTCTGGTGTCTCTGGTCAAGGTCAGAGATCCTGTGAGTGTTTTTGGTCCTGGTCTGCTTAAATATGTCATCTGTGTAGAAACTACATTTTTTAAAAGATAAATTAATCTGATAGTTCTGCCTCTGTATGGTTGGGATTTAAGCTGTTCATAGAATGGACACTTGTGTATTTTGTCTTAGTATTTACTATCGCTCTGTATTTTTATCCCCAAAGTTGTGAGGCGTGACCTTGGCCTGCATTTCTTTGTCAGTTTAACATTCTTGCTTCTCTGTTTTCCACTCAATCAGCCACAGCACACATCGCACCTTTGGCAAGCAGCAGTGGCAGCAGCTGCACGACAGCCTCAGCTCCTGGAAGGCCAACCTAGCAACCGTCAAGACCAGTCTGCAAGCCCTGTCACCTTCTGCTTAATTCCACCTTAACCCAACTGTCTAGACTGCCTGGCCCTCTATTCTTTTCTGCTTTCCAGATCCCCAGACTGAATTTATCAGTTTTTATATTCATCCAATAAAAGAACAGTGGAGATCACCTGTGACTGCTCATTTTCTTGTTAAATAATGAAACAATTATAGAGTTACCTTCAAATGAAGTAATGACATAAATCCAGCAAGTTGTATAACAGTGAATTAGATAGACACTTCCACACAGCCAAAAGCTTTACTGTGCCATAATGGATAATGCATACAGTCAGTCTTTTCAGACAACTACCCCACTAGTTGCTGTATGATCCTTTCAGAAAGCACATACAGTGACATTAATGGGGGCTCGTCCTCCAGCGACTCTCAACATCTGGTTTTAGTTAAAGGACGGCATGCCAGTATTAGATGAGCTGTGACTTGGTGTGAGAAATAGCCTGCAACAAGAGGGTCGCTTGTCTGGGAACACATGAGAGGTGACAATAGCAATGTGAACTTAAGATGACCCTGTCTGCTGGGGTCGGAGCTGTATTACTGTCCCATCAACACTTACAGCTTGCGGTGTAGGCTGATTCACTGCCACTACAAATTTGAAACTGTCCGCCGGGGTTAAAAGATAGCGTTCAGCTGTAGTCAGTTTGACTCACTGTCTTTTCATGTGTCTGGAGAAGCGGAAAAACAAGGAGTTCTAAACTCCAGTTTTTAGTTTTTAGTTTACTTTTCCTTTCCCCATTGATGTAAAGTTGAGTGCCATTTATCCCACACAGAGATCTGTTCTCAGGCACCGGTCCAAAGCATTAGGATGTGAACTCCAGTGATATATGGCCCATGCATTAGGTGTAAAAGGGGTCTGCTGGAGTTCTCTCCCTCTGGGGCTGTGATGAAATCAGCACAAACTGACAAAGTGCAGACTACTGACATTGCACTCTTTAAATCCCCACCCCCACCCTCAATACACTGATTTTTCCCTGACTAATAAAGCCACAGCTCCAACTGTTTACTTTGTCTTTTAGTGGTGTGCCACTCCTCATTCTGCACCGATTAAAGTCGTAATCTGATCATTTCAGCCCTGCCACTAAAATATTTTCACTCCGATGAAATGGTCATTAGAGGTACACATTTATTGCTGCAGTGTGTTCTTTTCCCTATCGTAGCAGAGTCTGCAGAGGCTCACTGCTCACTTCTGTCCTGTTGTCCACAGGGAGCAAGCGTCTTTGACTCTTATCAGCGGGTGTAAATCACAGAACACATTGTCAGGAGCATAACCTCATCACAGCCACCTGCAAGTTGGAGCATGGAGCAGATACAAACCAATGTGACCAACACAATGTCAGCAAAGCTTTGTATCTTGGTCTGCATCCCTGGGGGTTATGATCACTACTACTTTTCTCATCCTGTAAAATTGATCGCTCTCTTCTTGTGTAATTTGTCTCGCTGGCTCTAAGTACCTGTTATGTAGATGCTCCGTCATGTGAGATGTCCCAGGTTTACAAACTGTGTGATCAGTTGAATTTATCTGGTGAAAGCCATGACCTCTTCTTATCCTGGTCTGATACAAGCAGTTCTGCATTGTTTAGTGATACAAAGCAAATTAGTTTATATTCCATTTGGAAGCTGAGCTATATAACAGGCAGTTCAAGTTATCAGCAGATGTGGAAAGTAACTACATTTATAGCAGTACTGCACTTACACTTTTGAATAACGTGTATTTCACTTGAGTATTTCTGCCAATTCATGCCTTTACTCCTTTACATTTTAGAGGGCAATTCAGTTTTTATCTCCACTGTATTTACTCTAAAGTTGAAGATTATGGATACTTTTCCGATTTCAGGTGTTGCATAAAAAACACAAGATTTACCTAGTAGTTCCAAACCTTTTCGTTGTGTAAACCCTGATTTGTTTGCAGTTCCTCCCCGGATTTCTTCTTTCCTTTCATTTAAATCCTGTTTTACCAGTAAGATAAAATTATCCAATACTTCCCACAGTATTTTTTCTTTTAAAAAACTCTCAAAGATTACAAACATTTTGAGTAAGTAGTATATACACTATTTTTACAGTGTTATATTGGAACTTTTGCATCAGGGATTGATCTCAAAACTTCCTCCACCACTGGTCACATTTTACTGTGTTTGAGCACAGACTTCTCTGTGTGAACCGGTGTAGATTCACATGGATCCCAGCAGTGAGACACTATAAATCATGATAACATTGATATAGCAGTATGTGGTGTAAAATAGCAATATCATCTGACATCACACACGAGATACAGTCTGGAATTTCTCATTTTCTTCACCCCTTTTCTCTGTATCAACATTCCTCTGGGTAAATCTAAGACTCTGATGGTATCCAGAGACGTAGCCAAGCACAAGAGAGAAGCTCTCACTGCCCTTCAATTAGCACCATCCAGTAGTCAGGCAGATAATGTTCAATTACATCCTATCTCTGCTTTACATAAACACTGGCCAAGAGGCCCAGAGGCTCAGAGACAGATATGTGTATTTACATGGAGAGTGTGAAACATAAACACTGTTACGGAGGATGGTTTGCCAAGCAGAGTGGGAAACTTTATCTTCACCGGCTGCTTCATGTTTTGCTGTTTGTGGTGTCTCTAAAGTTGCTATAGTCACCATTCTTTGTGGTGGAAAATGTCAGACTAAGAGTATTTTTACACAGATGCCTTTTCTCCATCAAAATGACTCTGGAGCCCATTACACAACCTTTCCCCATACAAGGCCTGCACATTGTGGTGTAGTCACAGACTCCTGCGCTACCAAGACATCTAAAGAGGGGAGGTTTAGTGCTTTTAAAAGAGTCCTCATGCAAAGATTTCAAAAGATAGCATTGTGTTACAACAGTAATTTGCGCCCACCAACATTGACACTGAGACTGAAAGACCCTTTAATAAACTTTAAGTGTCATTAAAGTAAGATGACCATTTAAATAATAAATCTTAGCTGGGAAGATCAACCAGAGGTTACCTGACAATGCAACCTTTATGTGTCTAAAATGGAAAAACACATCACCTACACCAAATAAGGGCCTACTATCATTTTATGTATTCGATGATAGCCCATTTTTAATTATGTATGTCTTTGTCCTTTGAAGAAAAACAGTTTCCTTCTCATCTTGTCACTGTAGATATTTTGTTGCTGCTAAGCTTTAAAATACACAACAGCAAATCACCAAGTGCTGCTTTAGGTATGATAAAGGTCTAAAAATGCTCAGTCGTTGGGAGGAGTAGGTTACAGTTGTGCCGTCTGACTCAGAGTCAGATGATCCATGTGAAATCCCATTTAATACTTCGGTGTGAAAAGACTCGCTGAAGTACTCTCACTCTCGTGGTTTCAGCTGCCATCTAGCGTCCGCTTCTATTTACATAACTCATCTTATTATCAAGGTAAACGTGATCGATTGGTTGAGTCTGCGCAGGTAGTTTAGGAGGAGGTCAAGCCACATCTGTTGGGAGTAAACAAAATCCCTTTTTTAACCTACCGGAACTGTTGTAAGTTCTTCAGAGACTGCCACAAAGTATATTTTACTGTATTTTACCTGTGAAGGATGAGCCGCGTTGACGTTCGTCAAAGAAAGTTGCTAAACTCAGCTGTTGTTTGTGACTGAACGCTTCCTGACTCATCTTATCAGCGTCAAGGCTGGGACACGTACCTACCGCTCCTTTAGCCGCGGTTCATTTTGTTGCTGTTGAACTCTGCCCTTCATTATGAGCTTCTATTCAACATAATAGGTAAAGTACAGTAACAGGAATACGTGTATCTGGTGTAGTAGTGTAAATAAGCTGGGTGCGCGGTTAATGGTACTCTGCCCTTTTTACTGCCAATTAATGCCCCACCTGCTGTCCGCGCGCAGGTGCATGCGTGACCATGTTGTTTCCTCTGTTCATACTCCTTCAACTCCTGTCATGTGGAGATCTGGCCTGCATGAGGAGGTTACAGTCGAAACATGAGGACCAACAAGGTAAGCTGTTGTAAGGAATAACTACTCATTGATTCATTTATAAACACTGGGATCTATCAGTTCTGTTAATCACTGCACCTGCTTGGACACTCATCCCAGTGTTTGTGGACGAGGGGGACGCAAATTCGTTCCTGGGTCGCCATCTGCTGTTCAACCGGTTTGACTTTGAGATTTTCGTTCCCGGGGATCTGGAGAGGGAGTGTTTTGAAGAAGTCTGCAATTACGAGGAAGCAAGGGAGGTCTTTGAAAACATCCCAGCTACAGTTAAGTGATGCTGTCCAGTCACTGGGATGCTCCCTGAGGTCCCTTCATGAGCGTGTAGAGACAGACTTTACTGCAGAGTTCACCTCACTAATATTATGCTTTGTTTTGCAGGATGATTTCTGGAAGAAATACACTGCAGGTAAGAAAAAAATATTCATACCCCCTATTTGTTAGGTATCATTTTCAGTTATGTTAATGTTATCACTACTTAATGACTACCTTGACTAAAGTAATTCTCCTTCTACTAATGAATTAGTTGACCCAATCTTCAGATCTGTAAATTATTTCTCAAAGAGTCATGAGAAAGCGAGATGTGCTCATAATTTTCTTTGAAATGCAGCATGAAAAACTTATGACTAAAGGAATCTTAGTCCACTAAGACAAAAACGACCAGTCAGTCTACTAATGTTCTAAAAGAGTGCTGCCCCAGACATGAGTTGTTTATGTATTGTTGAGGAACGCTTGTGCCTTAGCTGTAGCAGGCGCAATGTTACTGGCACTCTTAAAACCTGTTTTACCACTTGTTCAGCATCGCACAGTAGCTTTGAAAATTACTGCTGCTTTGGGTCATAAATTATCTGCCACTCAAACTCTTCTGCACTGCTGCTCTCAAACCAAATAATCTGTATCAAATGAAAAAGAGGAACCACCCTCCCATGTTCAGCTTGTTACCTTTATTACATAGCACATTGCAGACTGTCTAGTCACTCACTGTTGTCTGTGATGATCCACAGATAAGGACAGGCGCCCCTCGCGGGTTGATGTGACGTCTCTCTTGGTGGGACTGATTGGTGCTGGAGTGGCCATTGTTATTGTTGGCCTGCTGCTCTGGTATTACTGTCAAGGCAAATGCAAGGACAACTTCAGCCGTACAAAGTAAGTAAGATGGTCGTCATTACTATTAATAGGAGCTGCTCCATTCCTGCACACTTTCACCTGAGCGTAGGAGTACTATTGCCTTTTAGCTGAAGTACCTCAAAGCTATAGATACTGCTGCAAATCTTTTGGGTTCTGGTGTCTCTTTGGCTGACTTGGGCTCTTCTGTGTGCAGTTTGCGTGTTCTCCTTAGCCTGTGTCACTGTGAGTTTTCTTTGGGTTCTCTGGATTCCTTCGAGTCCAAAGACATGAAGGTTAATTGTTGATGAATTGCCTATATGTATGAAAGTGAGCATCATGGTTGTTTGTTTTTGTGTCAGCTCTGTGATAGTCTGGAAACCTGTCCAGGGTGAACCTGCCTCTTGTCCATACACATAATGGGTGGATAGACTTTGCTTTGAATCTACTGGTCTTACCTGGTAGGGGTCAGAGTATCCCAAAGTCCAAGCTGACATGGTATCAGATATTGAGATTTGAGAAACTGGGACCAGAGAGTGTTTGGTCATTTTGTTTAAAAATTGACTGGAATTAGTGGTCAGTTGTTAAGGTTGTTGCTGATTCATTTGCTATGAATTGACTCATCAATTAATCAATTGAGTGTTTGAGTTGTACACCTGTTCTAGCAATATGTTACAGCTTTTTGTCACACCATGTACATAGCACTAGGGAGCCTACAAATGTTGCACAGTAGTATAACAACTGGCAACATTTGTTGGCAACAATAAGTTGAAATTTGAATTTAACCTTAATACTTGAAGGCATTAAAGCAATACTTCAATGTAAAAAGTACTATTTGTATCTCAAACCCTCACCCTGTGTTATCTTAAATTCCTGAAAAAAACGTTGTTTTTCTCTCATGCCTCCATGGTGAACAATGAATCCAAAAATGGAGAAAATCCTTCATGAATTGAAGTATTTAACAACTGCAAAACTGTATCATATGATTAGTTTAGAAACTCACACAACTTGTTCAGTAAAATCCAAGCGTCATTTATCCAAGCCACTGTAGTCTTAGGCTTGTATGCCTCCCACAGACTCGCATGTATGCCCAAATGTGAT
The DNA here is from genome assembly GCA_903364295.1 of Serranus cabrilla. Lineage (NCBI taxonomy): Eukaryota > Metazoa > Chordata > Actinopteri > Perciformes > Serranidae > Serranus > Serranus cabrilla. The sequence goes on from CAFUXE010001343.1 coordinate 202,334, forward strand.
GCAGAGATTTGAACAAAAAGGAGACTTGGATTATACGTCAAAAGTTGCCTGAGAGTTTGTAAATGGATGTTTTGATATAGTTTTGCTGTTGCTAAACGTGGCCATCTTTTACTTAAATGTTCTCCAATTTTGGATTCCTCACTCAGTGTGGGAACATGCAAAAAAAGCTTTGTTCACAAATTCAAGGTAACACAAGGTGAGTAACTTTTTTCCAATCATCATTTAAGGGTGAAATATTCTTGGTATTCTAAGTAGGTCACATATGAATGACATGATATGTATGTCTGCACTCCTCTCAGCTCCATCCGGGTGCGACCCAGGAGGAGTAATGCTTCTCTAATAATGCGACGACTAGAGGAGGTGTCCTTGCAACCTGTGCTCCCACCTGTACCCCCACCTTCTATGGAGGAAATCGACCCTCCAGGGCTGCCATCCTATGAGCAGGCAATTGCAAAAAGTGGACCACATGATGCCCCACCTCCTCCTTATCCTGGGTAATTTCATATCCATTTGTATTTGCAGTTATGTCTTAACTCAATTTTCAGGTTTTTCTTGCACACAATCCATAATACAGTCACAGCAGGTAATTCACATATATTGTTATAACATCTTTTGTTTTGATTTTAGTTCACGACCTGGAAGTATTCGGCGGTAGTACCTTCAGGAAAACATCTCTGCATGTCTGTTAATATTAAGCAGACAATTTATAACCAACATTTACACTGTGCTACGCTGCTTAGTCTTCTATACCAAATTTTTCATCATCACAAGATTTAAACACTTCCTTATGCATTCTGTTTATTGCTCTGATTATCTTTTTTCTGTTGATACATTTTTAATCTGTCTGGTATGTTGGTGTACCTTCATTTTATTGGTTCAATCTTCCTTCTTAACATGCTTGTGCCAAAATGTTGTTTCGTGGTAACTTCTGCTTACTGTATCCCAAGGTGTGATTATGCTATGTAATATAACCCGGTCCCTGTGCTAAGTAAGCTACATTTGACCCAGTTTGCTGCTTTTTGTCTAAATGAAAATGAAGAACCAATAATGTGTTTGACAGAAATGTACATTGCTGGAGTACTAAGGCCTGTATGGAGAGCTAACTTTAGACGCAGCATGTATAGAAGGGCTGAGAGCAACATTAGGGTTATGTTTCATTACACGATAAGTATTAATTGCATTGGAAGAGAGACAGGGTGATTTTATGTAGTCATGCAGCTTCCTGTCTCCTTCAGAAGGAAGCACAGTAACAGCAAAACTGATTTTAGTGGCATGATGGTATTATATTAATGTGATACAGAAATGCTCTTAAGGATAATATAAAGTGTTTCTGATGTGCTGATCTGCCAGCTGGCTTTATTATGATTACCTTTGGTTTTTCAGATGTATTTCATAATCTTTTAACTCTTTTATCTTGTGTTTTTAAGAATGTGCGGATTTTCTTGCTGGTTTATAAAATTATACTGTGTCAAGAAATGTATGTTTGAGTCAACAACTAATGAGAATGCTTTTCTAATATGTGAAGTCATGTTTACTTTTATTATATAAATTGTGGTTAATTACTCAATGTATTATGAATAGATAGAGGTGGACGCTCTTCTAAAGCAGTTTTACAATATCTTACATTTACATTTACAACAGCTTTACAAGAAAATTAAAGCTGCAATGAACGTAACAGCTAAATCATACTTCAACAGCTGTAAAAAAAAAA
>CAFUXE010001343.1:204080-215432 GCA_903364295.1 Serranus cabrilla
AAAAAAAAAAGAAAGGAGCATAACATTTTTTCCAACATTAATTTAACTATTTAATAGTGACTCATTTAACTTAATTACTATTTGACAACCCTGTTGGGTGCCTGTGTCTCAGAAATACAAGGGTTAAAGTTATTATGTCACCGTAAATGTAAGGGTAGCTTTGTCAAAGCTGTTCTGAACTGTAACTACTTGAAATTAAAATCTTTTATAGATGTTTTAAATAAATTGATATTTTAATTATTTTCTTGGTGTCATCTTGGATCTTTGTGTGTGAGGTTGTATGAATGCATTCATACATACATTTTTATGTCTAACGTGGTCATACCAGGAGCATCTTGGAGTTTTCAAAACAATATACTGTTTGATGTCCTTTGTGAATAGCCATATGTTTTAGGGTTTTATTGTATTAATGTGCAAATAAAAATTATACTATCAGGAACATAGAGCTCACAACTCAAATATAGATTTCCTTCAAGGATGCCAAATGGTACGTTTAAAAAATGACACAAAATGCTTATTAATGAGGCTGCTGATAAAAACTTAACTTTTTTTAGTATTGCATATGGTTTAGAAAGTGGCTCCAATGATGTTCAAAACAGGAAGTTTAGAATTTTAAAGAAAAAATGCCTGTGCATTATTATTCTTTAATTCACTTAGTTATCTTGGCATTATTCAAATAATTTATTAAAATTATCGAAGTAGAGGCACGCTATAACAAGTGGGTTAATGTGGGGATTTAGTGGTCCCATGATATTGTACAAAACTCTCCGATGTTTTTATTTTTAATTTAGGAGGGAAACATCTTAGACATCTAGCTGTACTTTTAGGTGGAAGGAAAGAAAACTACAAAACTTCCAGCCAAAGTCTGCGGTGCATCCTGGGAAATCAACCAACATGGGTACGTGAAACCATGCAGGGCTTGCACGGCTCTCCATAACGGGAGATGAACAAATATTAACGAAATCCCTCAGCAGGCTAAAGGTACACTTTTCTCCAGGATATAGCACGACTTCACGGCGGTTTTAAGGACTGTACGGTGCTCTGACGGGACTGCCTGCCCCGTTCGGTCGGTCGGTCGGTGGGTTGGACCCCAGGCTGCTACGATGTATGTCCGCTGCTCCACGAAGCTCCGTCGGGGAAGTGAATATTTCACCGGATGATGGACAGGAACTACCCGACCTCCAGCTTTGCGGACGCGCTGGCTCCTCCAGCACAGACCGTAGCTTCTTGGGCCTATGACCGCAGCACAGCTAGTGTCAAGCCAAGGTAAAAGATGAAGGAGAGGGCACACTCTGAAGGAAAATTTCGGTGATGGAGGGCCTAGCTTTGCTGTTGGGGAAAAGTGCAGAGTTCCTTGTTTTTAACGGGACCGCTGGAGGGAGTGGAGAAATATCGGAATTTGATCGGAGTTGTGGAGGCTTTGACTTGTCATTAGCCGTGTGTTACTGTCTCCCACCTTGCTAGTTTTCGCTAGCACACAGCCTCCACGGCATGGTCATTTTCAGAGTTAGTACTAACTAGAGAAGGACATTGTTTTATATTGTAGATAAGTTGAGCAGGGAGACAGCTTAAACTACCGTTTTATCAGCCTGTTTTCTTGCCCCACAGGTGCTCGCCAAAGCCAAAACAAGATGGGTAACTAGCCACTAATGCTAGTCACGTCAGTTATGGCACCTCAAATTAGTGGTGTTGTTACCTAAGAGCTAAGAGGCGACGTGTCGAAGTCTTTACATATTTGTGACACAAATTTAGTTACGACCTAGAGGTCCTTTGCTGTCATTGACATTATTTTAACTTGATTTGCATTTCATAAAATAGACAGCGGAAATATAACCTGCCAAAGTTGTGGACCTCTAACTTAGTCAAACTCATGATTCTGATATTATGTTATAATAATGAAGAAAATTGTCTTTCTTAATGAAAAAAATTAAGCATTTGCCACAAATATGTCAAATTGTAGCATTGAAGTTATGTGCATTGAACATTCCTTAAAGCATACAGACGAGGGCTGAAGCAAATTAAAGGGACATTTCACCCAAAATACACACATTTTCTCTGACGAAAGATAATTTTGGTGGAAGGTGCAGAGCATTTAAGGTATCAGATTTAGAGATGTCTGCCTGCTCTCATATATAATGGTACTATATAGCACTTTGCTTGTAGTGCTTAAATCGCCAAAAAGATACTGAACAGCAATGTCTCTTTGCAGAAATTATTATTCAGGATAATCCACAGAACTTGTTGCAAGCAGTTTTATGTTATTAGAATTATACTAAAAAGAAAATAGCAGACATCTCTATAGCCTATTAATCCAGCACTTGAAAACTCACTGCAAAACAGTTAAGTTTGTTAAAAAAAAAAAAAAACTACAGGTGAAAGAAAATATGTGAAATGTCCCTTTAAGAGAGATCCACTAAATAAGACAGATATGATTTCATGATGGTTTTGTTTAATGACAGATCCATTCTATGTTCCACTCACCAGTACATACGAGTTATTAAATGAAGCAGTTGTGTGTAGTGGACAATCTGGAAACTAACAGATCAACTGACTGTTTCAAATGTTTTGCCCACCCCATTTACAGACATGATGTTCGGAGGAATATTAGAAACACATTTCAATATAATGTAATCCAGTACAACACCACCACTAACTATGACATCAGGAAGAAGCATACTGTTGTAATTATCACCTCTCTGTCAGTGTTGAAAAAACTGAGCATTATCATCTTCACAAATGAAGAATGTGTGGCAGATCTGTATTATTGGATCACATTAATTGGCATGGTGATATGTAGCTATATAGTCAAATAGCAGAGAAGCATCAGAAAACTGTTGGTGTGGTGTTGAAGGGAGAAGAAATAGATGCTGATGACTCCCTTTCAGCTCTGTGTTCTTCCACAGATGTTTACCTTCTGGCGAAAAGGGAACACTTCGGGTCAGGCTGGCTGCATCTGATTACCTCTGCCTTTATTCCTGTTTCTTATGAATTTTCTCCCAATTGGCTCAGGCAAACGACTGTTCCTCACACAAAGTAGAGCAATCAGTTTTTATTTTTTGACATCAACAACAGTGACTAGTGAATAATATAAATTTGACGTATGAATGTTAGTTATATGCCAGATTAATTTCTTTAGTAGCTATAAAACAAGTTATAGAATACAAAATGTCATAGCTAAATCTTCGCTGACATTAGGCTGCTATATATTTCCACTGAGAATAAAATTGCAGAAATATCCATAGATTCTTAGCCTTTTTTGACAAACATCAGTGTTCCATCAGGATCTAATTTTCTAAACAAACTGATATTCGTGTTGTCAAGTATTTATATTTGTGGTAGACTTAAAGATGTGCCTAATTTTGCTTATATAACTTACCTTTTATGACTGACTTTCTTCTGTGATGGACCCATGGTAGCATGGATGAAGAAAGAATGCTTCATAGAGCTATTGTTTCATTTTCGGCAATCTGTTTGTTACTCATTCAAGACTTTGCAGAAGGAGTAATTGAAAACAAGCATCCTGTGTGAAAAGAGCAGTAATCTACTTAGTGTGGTGCTTCATTGCTGCTTGTGGAAATGAGAACTTTCATGTTTGTGTTTGTGTTGATGCAGTTCCAGTTATGGTGCAGCACACCTTGATGCAGAGCTCCTCCAAAGGCAAAGCTACACTTCCACCCACCAGCTTCCCACCTACACTACATCACACCTTCCTGCAGCAGCAGGTGAGCTATGAATGCTTTAGACATTGGCTGCGGTCTTTTTTTTTTAAGTGGCAGCTGTGATAAGACCCGGTCAAATTCTCTAAATGCCAAGAAAGGTGCTTTAGTGCTTCCTTTCTTATCTCCTTTAGTATAGAGGACACAGGACCATCCAATGTGAACGAAAAGGATGCTGTCTCACAGTTCATCATGGCATGCCAACCACTGCATTTAACTTTTGTGACTGTTACTCAATATTTGATCTAAATTATTTTATATATTAGTGCACAGGGCGAGATGCCGAAGATGTATAGCCATGTACAAGTGCAGTTTGTATCCCTTAGCAACATGGTTTCTGACTATTGGACCAAAAACATTGTTGTTAAATAGTCGTTTCACACAAATTACAATGAACTCACACTGTCAGTTTGCTCTAGTGTCATCTAGTAATGCAGATTTCTTTTGTTGATATGCTTTGGTTTGAGCAATCAAAATGCCTGTTAAGGAAATATAATTTGTTGTACTCAAAACACTGCAAACCTACATTTTAAAAACTCAACAGTAGTAATGTAAGATATCTGGATAATATACAGGCCTCAATTTCTTCACTAGAGGCTACTTCCATTACAAGCCAAATTTGTAAGCACTTTGGCTGAGGTAACCTTTTGATTGCTTGTATTTACTTGGCACATTAGACAGTGTTTACTTTGTTTACCATCTCTATGTCTATCTCTCACTCCTCTTTTGACCGTCAGGAGCACTTGACTCAAGCAGTAATACTTCTGAGACCTCAATCATGAGCTTCCTGTCAGCCATGGAATCCAGAAGCCTTCAGGCTGGTCCTGTTAGTGCCTCACTGCTTCCTCCATTTAGACCCCCATCATGGCCTGCTGGTAAGAACACATCCTCTCATTTTGTTTAATTTTAGGGATCCATCAATACTGATATTTGATATGAGGCGGATACTTACTTTATCCCGTCATGTTGCCTGTCCTGTCCTTATTTTGTCTGTTCCATGTAACACAGGTACCAACTCCTCCTCTACAGAGCTGTATTTGACTGGTGCCCTGCCGTCTACTGCCACTTTCCCCTCTCCTGCTGCTCTGTCATCCTATCAGCACACTGGTGCCTACCCTCCCAGGAGTTATGCCACCAACCCATCCTTGGCTCTCCAGGATCCTGCCTTCAGCACTTCCACCAATGGCCTGTTTTCTCACCATGACCCCCTCCTCCATCTCAAATCAAGCCAGAGTGTGCTTCCCACTGCACTAGCCTTCAATCATCTCTCTTCCCCTGCTTTGGGCTCAACTCTGCCTGTCCAGTCCTCCACTTACAGATCAGCCCAGGAGTCAGCACCCCACCTCCTTCAACCCCAGTTCAGCCTGCTACCCTCCGCCCTGCCTGCCCCTCATGGTGCCCCACAAGCCTACGGGGCAGCGGTTTTCTCAGGCTCTATTGAAAGAGCTCTTCAGCGTGAATGTAGTGTGATCAAACACCACCAGAGGCCTTCCAGCAGCCACTCCCTACAGGGATACTTTGGCTCTGGCAGTGAAGGGGATGTGTCCTACCAACAGGACCCATCTCGGCAGACCACTGCGTCCTGCAGCCCTCCCACAGGAGCAGATTCCTCTCAAGGAGTCAATCGTGCTCCACAACCCAAAACAGACTCAGTAACTCAAGGTTATTCGTCCACTTCTATGCCGAAGGCTAAAGACTGCTCTTCCAAACTAGCTCCACACCCTACAGGGGGTGAAGAGAGTCAAGAGCACTCTCAGAACCTGACAGGAGGGTCTCCTGACCGTTACTCCTCCCCAGGACAGAAGCAGAACTCTGTGATTTCTAATCAGCAGCTATCCAGCTTAATGTCCAGTAGTCTGTCTCAACCCTATATCACCCCCCACACCCAGTCACAGCCCTCCCATTCCTCCTCAGACAAACACTCCCCTCTTTACAAGACTCTACCTTCCCTCTCCAGCCAGTCTGAAAATGTGGCAACAGTTAGTCAGACGCTTGTTTACTCCTCCAGTCCTGGGCTGAGCCAGGAGCAGGAGATCCAGTATGGAGCCCAGGTCCAGGGGTTGTGTCAGGGGAATCTCTCTGAGAGCTACCCCACGTCTCACTCTCAGGGTACCCCAAATGTGACTTTCACATCTCAGTCGCAAGGGCCAGCTTCCGTGACTCAGAGCTATGCCACAGGACAATCCCTTAACCTTAACTCCTCTTACCCACCCACATGTGTGCGGAATCTGCCCACATCCAATTCTTCACAGGACTATGCCCTCATGCAAGCCTCAGTGGGAGGTAAAACACATGACACACTGTCCCAGCAGCAGACACAGCCCCATAAATATGTTTTGTCTGCACCATTGCCTACCTATTCTTCAACTGCTCAAGCCTTACAAAATAACAGCAGATCCTCATTACAGGACATAAAGCCAACATACGGCAAACAGAAACTTGGTGAGCTTCCGCTTCAGGACATAGATGCTCTCCAGCAGGCTTCAATGGAAGCCTCTGCTGCAGCTAGCAATATGTCCGCTCACAACAATGTCATCTATGTTGTTTCAAAAATGGATGATCATCACAAAACACAAAGCGTTATCCGAAGCAATTCACGATCTGATGACCAGCTCACGGGACTAGGTCATACGAACACTGTACAGGTAAAGGATGAAAGGATTGGTTCTCTGAGCCAACAGCACATTCATCTAAGCAGTGCCAATGGTCAGGAAACTGCCAACACAAAAACTACTATCTCCAGTATTATATCATCACATGTACCCCTCACTTCAGAGCAGCTCAAGCAGCACTCTCTCCAACTCAAATCTCCTGAGCCACTTCAACAAAACCACCAGAATCATACTCAGTCCCAGAGCCAGACCCCAGCAGCCCACCCCCAGTTTATCACCGTCCCCAGCACTCAGGTTCTCCTTGAGCCCAACCAGATGATTTTGCTCCAGCAGCCCCTTGTCCACCATAGTCCCAACACTTCAAAGGTGGTATCAGTGCAAGGTATCCAACCAGGCCATGATTTGGGCCCTGTTCATGTCCAGTATCTTCAGATGGGTCGAGAACTGCTGGGTCCCAGTGTTACTGAAACCCAGAGACAGCAGGCCACAGTAGTGTCTGAACAGAGCTCAGGCTGCTCTGATTCTTCTAAACACCACTACAGCCAGTCGGCAAACCAGCAAACAAATGATGCCAAGAACCACTTTGCTCTCAACTCCATTTGCTTCCCCGACTCCATGCTGCTTGCAGATGAGAGAAATATTTTGTCAAATGTCGATGACATCCTGGCTGCCACAGTGGCGGCCTGCGGCGTCACACCACAAGACTTTGTCAAAGCTACATCCTCTGCTGAGGCTGAAATGGCAGTGATGGCAAGCCCTGTGGATTCTAAAGGCCATTTTCAGACTGTTGATATAAGGCACATGTCACCTAGTTTCTCCTCAGCACAGTCAATCATGACCAACACTAACTCCCACATGACCATGACACTAAATGGCGCTCAGATGGCCACAGACTGCCAGGGTCAGTCTGTTCACCACACCAGTTCGGAGCTTGACACAAATGGAGATGGAGGGAGCTCTGAGAATGACTATCACTTAGCCGGGCAGGTGTATGACCCTCCAGGTCTCCAGAGCAGACTCAAAGGGAATGCCAAGGGTATTAAAACAGAGGATGGTCTCATGGAAAGCCCGGGTGGGGAAGACTTTTCCAAAAAGAAGGCTCGCTCCAAGTCCTTGATCAAACCAGGCCCTGAGGACGATAGTGGACAGGCCAAATCGGCCAAGCGCAGTGGGCAGGCAAAGCGACAAAACTCCAGGGGTAGTGACGTCAGTTCGCCATCTGCCTCACAGGGTGTATATGATGGTTGCCCGCAGCAGGAGAGAATCAGACAGAAGATCCGTGAAGTGGAAGAGAAACAACCAGAGGTTAAAACTGGCTTCATTGGCTCTTTCCTCGACTTCATCAAATCTGGCCCGAAACAGCAACACTCTCCAAATCCTACACGGACTATAAGTCGCCCAAGAAAGCCCTGCACCTCGTCCAAACCACCGCCGTGTACGTTGCCGTCTTTGCCTCCCAAACTGCAGACTCTGCCCACTGGGCCCTTGATTCAGCAAGAGAGCCAAGCGGTGAGCTCCCAACAGAAAAGACTGGATGAAGATCTGCAAAAGAACTTGGAGACTCTGCCATCGTTCAGCTCAGATGAAGAGGAAAACACTGGAAAGAACCAGGCCCTAAGGAACAGTATCAGCTCAGCGCTGTCAGCTCTGGATGAGTCTTCAGATCGGAAACCCAGGACAGGTAATAATGCTCTGCTTAAGCCTGTCAGTCAAGCTGCCAATATAAGGCAATATTTATGTCATTGTTCATCTGTGGATTTTGTTTTTAGCTTACAGGTTAGTACTTTTATGATATGCTGCGATAAGCATTGTCTGTGTTTTTTGTCTCGATGGACGAGGGAATGTGGAGTCCAATGAGTTGTCTTTTTCATATTTCTCCAGATAACCAGATCCCTAGTTCAATGTTGAAGCTGGATCAAGTTCCCACCATGCCCCTCACTGTCACCGAGACCTGTTTGTTGCGGGTAACCCCTCCTGCACAGACAACAAACACTGTCTCATTAGGGACTGTGTTTGTGGCCAAGGAGGAGTCTAAAGAGACCCCACCAGGCCAGTTGGCTGTGCAGTTGACTAGTGTGGCCATCGAGGGACTGACTGATGAGGAGCTGTCGGACAGCGGAGGGGAGGGAATGTACAGGGAGAGAGACGAGTTTGTTGTCAGGAATGAGGACATAGAGAACTTGAAGGTACAGCTTTTATAAACATGGATGGAAAATGAATGCTTGTCAACATGGATTTAGGATGGTCATATTAGAGCTTATAGACACTCGTAGTTGAACTTTCTCATACTGTGACTGGTAGTACATACTGAATTCTGCCTGTGTCCAGGTGACAATGAGAGCAGGCAGTGAGCCTCCAGCCATCTGGAAAGTCCAGAAGGCTCTGCTACAGAAATTTGTGCCTGAGTTGAGAGATGGAAAGAGAGTCTTCTCAGCCACTAACAGTGTAAGTGAAAAAAGCTCATACCCATGTATGCATGTAGGAGTTTCCAATCACTGAAATTAAAATTCTGTAATTGGTAACATGTTTTTCTTTGTGTGTTTAGTATCTTGGATACTTCGGTGACGCCAAGACCATGTACCAGAGGGTGTATGTGAAGTTCTTGGACACAGTAAACAAAAGGGAGTATGTTCGAGTTTGTAGTCGAAAGCCACGCTGCAAGCCAATGAATTCGCTAAGGTACGCTAAGATGACATGATGTAATTCCATTTGTTTTTAAAAACAGCTCTTCACTAGAGTAACTGTTCTGTTTTGCCACCCAGGGGTGTTCAGGTGAAAACTTTGCTGGGCTTGACAGCTGCCCCTTGCTCAGTCTCCCAGAGCCAAAAGCCTCGACCCAAACAACTGAAGCCAAGAGCAGAGCCACCACCAAAAAAGAGGAGGAAATGGAAGGAGGAGTTTTCACCTACAGCCTCTGGATCATCTGCAGAAGAAGGCGGTGAAGATGACGGTGAAGAAGCCTTTTGACTTTTCTCTTTAATATGCTTTGGATATAAGTAGGGTTGCAGCGATATAGCGGTACCGCAGTATACCGTGGTATAAAAGTGACAGTTATCATACAATGGACATTTGCTTATCCAATATTTTATTTATTTTCAAAAGGGAGACTTTTTACACACACTTCCATAAAAAATGTCTAAAGTTTCATTAATAATAAAAGTGTTTGTTCAACCAAAAAATCCCTTTCTGTTTTCATTCTTTTAAGGATCATTGTAACTTATGATAATAATAATAATTGTGTGATACTGCCTACCGTGATATTTCCTGAGACGGTTACCGTTCTGTGAAAAATCCATACCGTTGCAACCCTGGAAAGTCAAAATGATTATAGTCTAAATTTTTTCAGACTCTCACACTGCCTCTTCGTGTTCTTTGATCTATCACACACACCCTCTTAGAGTTAAACCCTCCAGTGCCATTTGCTTCACGTTTACTCAACACAAGAACCATGAAGGAGACATTCAAGAGCTTTGTGGAACTGCTCATCAGCGTTGCCTTAGACGAAGATGTGATGACAGCACTCGAGAGGGCAAACGGTGAGTGAATTGACTTCTCTTCTGGCTTAATAGAAGGCCAAAAACTGAATGGGGAAAAATGTGAAAACAAGGGTCAAGTGTGTCAGGTAGTAGCTATGTTGACTTGCCTTTTTTCAGATGAGTTGCTGCTGCCACATATGAAAAGAGTGGATGGGATGATCACTGACAACAGGAAACGTCTGCTTAACAAACTGCACATAGGGCAGGTCCTAAAGGTGAGTGCAATTTTGTAATTTTTTTTTTTTTTGGGACATATTTTCACCCCAAAAAGCTCAAAAAGATCTAAATCAAAGGTCAAAGGACTGTGGTGTAACTGTCCTGCGTCTTCAGACGGCTCTGGACAGCTTCCCAGAGATCTCCGTGGTGACTGAACTGAAGAAGGATGGAGAAACCCCAGCCTTTAAGGTGCATCTCAGTGGAAAGGCCTACAACAAGAAAACCATGAAGCCCTACAAGACGCCTAACAAAGTGCCACAGGTAATGCAAAAATAATGTTTTGGTCAAATTCACTGTGACCCAAATAAATGTCCAGCAGAGGGCGCAGTGTTACCATTTTCTTTTCCTTTATCCTGTCGAGCGATGAAGCCTCAAGCCTTACAAGACTAATATCAGCAAATCATTTCCAAATGTCCTTGAAAAGCATTGCCTTTGTTTTTTTTCCTTTCTAGGAGTATACAGTGGACCAGCAGAAAACTCAGTGGTTCTCTCTGTACCACTCTTTGCAACATTACAAGTACCACACGTACCTCATGTGTAAGGACGAGGTGAGACATTGTTGAACATGTGAATGCTGGATGTTTAGCTTGGCTGCATTTAGTGCTAAATCAGTGTAGATTTTAATGTGAGTATTATTTTGTAGGTTTAATTCCAGCTGCTAAACATTCAGGGGAAATATGGCCATAATATATTCTATTATGGCCTATTTTAAATTATTTTTCCATTTGTGGTTCTGCCCTCCAGATTGCATCTATGCGGGTGCAGACAGGGGACCTGGGGCAGGAGGAGACAGTAAAGAAGTGTCTGCAGAACGGAGCTTGGGTAGAGGGGCTCTATGATCGCTTTGGAGAGCTAATCAATCAAGTGCAGCAGGCCTGCCGATGATCCAGCCTTTGACTTGGTTTGAAAAAAAAAAAAAAACAGCCTGAAACAACAAAGCCCAACTCTTAAGAACATAAGGATGCCTTCAGGCTCATAATGGCAGCAGAGAAGGATGGAGTGTCTCTGTCCTTCGAGCCACAGAGAGATTTGAATCAGGGACCTGTCAGCTGACTTGCCTGTGGGACGTTTGGGGGCCTGTGGGCTAGAAGTGGCAGCAGGTGAGCAGCCAGACAGCAGTGAACAGTAACTTGATCAGCAGAGGACAAGGACTTTGGTCTTGGGAGCATTTTTGGAAGACTTCCACATCATGCTTCTCTTAGTCTTTGTAGGTTTTTGTAGTTACAAGCCCACTTTTTATGGGCCTTTTCATAGATTGATAATTACCTTTTT
>CAFUXE010001343.1:215447-240048 GCA_903364295.1 Serranus cabrilla
TTTTTAGCTTAATGCCAGATTATAACCAGTGATTATGCACTAGATAGAAAGCAATCGGCATAGGAATTAGAGCACAAAAAATAAAAATGCAGAAATCGAATGGCCTACAGTTATAACAAGCCTTCATCAATCATTTGATTAGTAGGCTCTCATACTGAGAAGTTGATTTATTGTATAAAAAAAGAAAAAAATCTTTATATATTACGTATAACCGTAGTTATATACTGTTTGTAAAACATCCATTTTTTAATGGAGCGCCAACTTATATATATAATGTACATTTTGTATAAAAGAACGGGGAGGTGGGAACTGCAGCGATTCTCTTAAGGAGGAATTTAGTAACTATATACTGTATCTATATTGTGGTTTAACTTTTGTGCTTCAAACACCCACTTGCTTAAGGTGCAAGTCAGTGCTGTTCTAGTACTGCTTTTATGAATTTTATTAATCAAATGTTATGACCTTTGACTTACCTGAGGGTAAAATGAAATGAATAAAAGTTGTCTTTATAATCTCTTTACAGACATAGCCCACATTTTATGACAAATAGATATATATTTTTCACAGAGGTAAATATTGTTATGTTCTCGTTACAATTTCTAAGACACTTTTTCATTGTTTTTTCACAGTTTTACAAAATGGACACTTTATAAGTCAGTTATCAATTTTATGCTATCAAAAATAAACGTGTTCTTTACAGATGCAGTTTGTAAATAAAGTGCAGCATGTATTAGATGTTTGCCTCGGTATGGTTTGTCTTCCAAATGATCTGGGGTTTGTGTGTGTGCTGCGCCACACTGAAAATGCTGAAGCAGCTTATTATGGATGTTAGAGGAATTTTGGTCATAGTACAGTTAGAGTAATGCAATAAGGTGCTGGAAGTCAGGTTCTATATTTGGACGTCGGAAAAAAGGGAAAGTAAGTGGATGAAGTAACAATGAAAAGAGAGTTGAGCTGATTGATAGATCTTTTTGTGAACGCCGTACTGAGGTTGTTTGGTGCTTAAAATGTGCTCCTTTACACAGGATCTGATGTCTGTGGTGATATTTCAGAAACTATGTTGACAGCGGTCTTGGATGTCACAGAAAGAGTGTGTGAGAGTGAGATCGTTATCCTTCATCCTTCTGTTAGGGTGTCACTAACACAATAGCACCTCCAAGAGCCTGAACTTGAGTCTTGGCATTCAAGAAAAGTCCAATTAACACTGATCTGAACTGTGAACTCTTTCCCGGTTTGACTCATACACTGACTCATCACAGCTTTGCTTCTGGTCTCATCTGAACTCTAAAATGATTTGTCCTCAGCTCAGAAAGGTCAGTTAGTGATAAACGTCACCTGCTTGTTGGAGTGTGCAGTTAATATTGGCTTATATTTCTGAGGAGGGAGGACATTGTTGTGCTCGCCCACCATGCTCTCATGACCAAACTATTCACTGTGAAAGGGTGGCTGACTTTGTGTCGTCTGAGAGGGTCTTGAGCCTGTTGAATAAAATATGATTGTCCGGCGAGTCCGGCCACAATGCAAAATTACTGGCAACCCCCAAACAACAAAAGTGTCTCTGTGCTGCAGCGACGGCTCTGTGAGGAAGGCCACTGTCCTCTGTCCTTTGGAGTTGCGGAGGACGGACAGTCAGGCAAGCGTTTGAGATTCCAGTACGGGCACAACTGGTAGAGACAGATACTGAGTGTGTGCTCTCCAGATGAAAAGCAGATGATTTTTTATGCACTGCATTGTTCCATATGTGGGAGACAGACTGAGAGGACCCTTGAGGCAGCGTGAGAATGTTGGCTGAGTGTTGGATAAAACTGCAAAACATTCACTGCCTATTGGTTTTGGAAGTGCCCTGTGGTAAAACCTAATGTACTGTGTGGTGATGGTGCAGTTACAAAGCTGGTTTAATCAGACCCATACACACTCAGTGAACATCTGCATGTGTTCATTTGGCAAAAGCGAGAAGTAACTAAGCCCATTTACTCAAGTGACTCTAAGCACATGATCGAGGTACTTGCTTGTGATTTTTTTTATTTTATGCTACTATATACTCTGATACTCACTTTGATTCTGCTTTTATTTTTTATTTAACAGTTAATACAGTTCAACCATCCATTAAACAGACACACTAAACCAGATATTACTAAACTTTCTGATTTGTGTTTCTTACATAAAAGTCGTGTCTAGTTAGAGCCTCTTCTCACATTCTGACCTTCCATAAAATAATCGAGTGAGGCCAAATGAGGTCAAATTCTTAAATAGTTCACAAAAAAAAGGAAATATTAGAGATTTTTCAAAAAATAAATACAGATTTCTATCTAAGAACCCTGTTATGTTTGGCTTTTTTTTCTTTTTTTAAATCACCCTTGGAGGGAGCCTGACCCTTTGGCTACCAATAGTAGCATTCCTACGAGTGCTGGGAATCCTTGAAAGCACCACATTGAAATTCAAAGTGATTTCAAGGATTTCCAGCACCTGTAGCAATAGAAAGGTGCTTGGCTTTTGAATTTGACATGCTTGAAACTGCTTGAAATGTATGACAGGCCCTGTAGGACGAGGTGATACATTTTAAGACATGACACGGTTTTAAATGTGTCACCCTTAAAGTCAATTTTCTGCAGAATGTGTAATTCTACTTTTGATACTTTTAATATATTTTGCTGCAAATACCTGCATTTTTTTTTTCGCATACATGATTTGAAATATAGAACTTATATCAACTACGGTTATGTTTTCGTCCGCATGTGTCAGTCTGTTTGTTTATTTGTTTGTTTGTGTACAAAATAACTCAAAAAGTACTGCATGGATTTGGATGAAATTTTCGTGTGCATTGGGACACGGAACAGATGATCAGATTTTGGTGGTGATCGGTGATCCGAACACCATCTGGAATTTATATTGTGAATTTATATTATTGCGTCATATTGCCTTCACTAACTGCTGCCATCTAGTGGATGAAATATTTTAATGCCAGTGTGCTCCCAAAATACACGCTTTCAATATAATCCTTCAAGTGTTCAATTTGGTATTGCGTAACTGACCCTATTGCCTTGACGGAGGTCTGCGCTCTCCGAGTGCTTTTCTAGTTATACATTGTAGTATTGCCGTCTTCAAAGATCTGACTACTTCCTCCTCCACTGGCATTTGAGAATTTTTTTTCCATCTCACATTGGATTCTTCAACAGAAACTTGCATAGTATTTTCTATATTTTAATGCACACCTCCTGGAGAAAATTCCTTAGTCATGAACATAACCGTAACCATCTATGACTTGCTTAACATTGCACGACCGATAAGCCTGAAAGGGAAAGAAAAGGAAATATGCAGGGCTTTCCGGGCACATGAGAGAAGGAGGAGAGTAAACATTGCTTTGACCTTGTGGACTAGCATTTGCGATTGTATTAACCAGAATGTTCGCTCTCTTTCTCTGTCTTTCTTTTCTGTGTTCGTGTAAAACATGTTCACAGCACTGAAGTCAGCTTTTGTGTCAAGTTTACAAAATACCAGCACATCAGACTGCCATGCATTCGGAGTTGTAAAACCAGTTTGGCCCTCAACCAAATGCTTGTCACTCTAGCAGAATGCACTGAAGTTACCTTTCAGTTAAGGAGTGTATTTCCTTCTGTTCGTTCTGCTTTGCTTGAACGATGGCTGTATAAATATAAAAATATCTCTACATCATCTACAGAGACAGACAAGGTGAGTTTACAGACACATACATTAAAGTTACAACCAGGTGAGTTTCCGTGAATTCATTGCTCGGGATAGTTTGGTGCCAGAAGCTGACATAATGAGTATGAGTCATGCTGCACTTTGCTTACAATGTCAAGTGTTATTGTTAAACAGTTCTTTCTGTCTCTGGGGCAAAGAGTCGGGCTTACGAATGTAAACAAGATAAAATTCAGATGTGATGTGCCATTTTCATATCAGGGAATAGGGGATTTTGCTTGAGCAACTTTTTACTGGCATTAATATACTGGAAACTTTCTACTCCTTATGATGGGTTGTTGGTTTGGGATTATATCATTTAATCATTCTTGTTCCTACATTTAAGATATGCAGGAAATGATTCAGATTAATGATGATTCATCTTTTTTGACTCTCCTCTACTTCTTAATTATTATATATATAAAAAAACTTAGATGGCACAATGATGAGTGATGCAACAAAAATGTCACTAACCAGACTTGAATCACGGATGTTGTCAGCCATAGTGATTTCCCTAATATAAATTCTTAAAGGTGTACCAATTTATTACTGCATTTCTATAATCAGAAGAATTAAAGTGAATATAATATCTTTATTAATATTGCAGTTTCAGTTACAACTTACAAAGTGCTTTAAAAGGACATAAAAAAAGAAGTAATAGTAAAAAAAGCAGAATAAATACAGTAACTAGAAAAGCAATTGGAGAACACAGACCTCCGCCGAGGCAATAGGGTCAGCTATGCAATACCAAATTGCACACTTGATGGATTATATATATGATTATATGTATATATGATATATATTGAAAGCATGTATTTTGGGAGCACACTGGCATTGAAATATTTCATCCACTAGATGGCGGCAGTTAGTGAAGGCAATATGGTCACTGACGCAATAATTTAAATTTGCAACATAAATTCCAGATGGTGTTCCGGATCACCGATCACCACCAAAATCTAATCACCCGTTACTTATCCCAATACACACATTGTCCCCAAAATTTCATCCAAATCTGTGCAGTAAACTCTACTGCTTTCTAAATGTCTTTTTTAATAGATTTTCTTACGCTCGTTTTAAACCACTAGACCTCCAGTTTGTAACTCAGGCCAGTTTTAAACTCAAGGCAAATTTTTGCCCATTCCAAAGCCTCCTTAAAGATATCATATATAACTGTTCCATTGACTGAGAAGTGCTTCTTATGACGAGTAAACTGAACCTGAACCTTAGCTTCCTTAGAGCATGCTGCATTGCTCTAGAGTGGTTCAACATTATGTGCAAACTTCTGGTCAAAAACTCTTAACAAATTGTTTGCAAAAGGTACCTAATCTCTACATCTTTCCTTCATGCTCTCACATTCTTGCTTCACGTGTTGTTAAAGAGCTCTTTTCTGCATGAAAGAGGTGAAGGAGACAGTAGTCAAACCGGTTTGCACGCCTCGCCCCATTTCACCAGAATCGTGTCTCGTGATGATAGTAGCTGTCTCTCTTTCTGTCTTCCTTTCAGCGAGTGACCATCATTGGGTTTACAGTATCAGCTTACTACTTTTCCATTGTCAGACTACACCTCAGGTTAGAAGGCACAGGGCTCATTTCACCAAATGTCCCCACTGCAGCTCCTGTGTGCTTACTCTGAGGTGTGCATGTTTGTTTATGAAGGCTGTCTTGACACGTTCAAGTTTAGTAGTGCTGCCTGCATGGAGATAATCCCAGATGAGATAGCATCAGGGCCACTCTGGCACCCAAGGCACCTGTTGTCATGTTTTAAGACTGTGTCCCTATTGTTTTGACTGAAGGATCAAGGAAAATGTTTTCCCCGAACACTCTCATTCTCTGTTATTTTCTTTAAATGTTTGGATCCTTAAATCCCAAACTTGTAATTTACTAGCAGAGTAGCTGCTGTTTGATACCGTTAGTTATCATCGGATCAGATTTACTTCCAGTGTAGGCTTTAAGGGTGTGACTTTGTGAGTGAAAGGTTGTGAGAAAACTTCCTGGATTGTTTACTTTAAATTATAAGACTGTGATTTAAACAATCAGAATATTTTATAAAGGAATGTTGTTGGAAATCTTGACTTTTTTGCACATGGCTTTGGCTACTCAGCATTGTCTGGTAATTACTTACATTTTGGTGATAAATATAAAAATAATTGAAGCCACCTGTAAAGGTGAAACCTTTCCCTGGAGGTGCTTTGTCTTTGGTTTCTGACAGTATATGTGAACTGTCTGACCATTCCTCTTCCTTATTTACAGTTTCAGCTCAGGAACGAATGGTCAAATGTAAACTAAGCGCGTTGATGCCGTTTGTTGAACTTTAAGGAAACAGAGCCTCATTATCATGTTAATGTCCGGGCTTCGCGCTGATTTGGACATGAATAATGCATCGCAGTGGGAGGAGACGGTTTCGGGGCTTGACTGTAGTGAGTTGCGTGCGTCACGTAGTGAATTGAAGACAGAGGACATGGTCTGAATGGCTGTCTTTACAGTCACTGGAGGAAGTTTTCATGCATCGAACACCAGGTAAGAATAATTAATTACTTTAGCTGGAAAAAATGTTGGTTATTACTTGTAGTTTGAAATTTTTGTAACAAAGCGTTTGGTTTGTTTAGTTGTGTAACCTGCTGCCTTGAGATAAGACGTTTGAAATAACTTTTTCATGTGTCGTGTACTGCTGATTTAACTGAAACGATTGGTTTTTAAGTAATTATTTCATCTTCTATTGGGGATTTCAATATTGTAGCGCATTTAACGCACACCGTGCGTAAGGCATTGTTAGTGCAATTGTTTGTCTTGGGACATGTGCTCTCATCCAGATCGAAATGTTTATTCTAAAGCCTAGATATTGCTCGTAAGATATATTTTGTCATCTTTGGCCATTTTTGTAATTTAATTATATCGCTAAAAATAAAAAATAAAGTAAATTGTGAGAAAAATATCAGTAATATTTTGTGTGTAAAATACCGGATTAATTCAAGTATAATACATAATTTAAAGCTTTCCAGATCCGTTCTAAGCTCACAGAACAGCGTTTGTGTAGTTTAACATTATTACAGAGTGTGGACTCAGCAGCCTGCACTGTTTGTGTTTAAACAGCAGTACAGCAGGGTAATTGCGCGGCTGTGTGTATAGGCCCCCATACGTTATATATCACACAGGATGTGAGGGTTCAAATTCATACGGGCCAATATCCCTGTGTGTGGTTCAGCGCGTTCATATCGCGCCCCGAGGCTTGGTCGGTTAATCTCACTGGTCTCAGCATGTTGGAGGAATGAAGGTATCTGCCACAGGCTATTAACAACCTGCTGCTATTAGTCTGAAGGTGCCACGGCGCATTTTCACCGCCTGGCTGAAATCATTAGTCCTGAACTCTGCGCAGGTTCTGGCACCGGTGCTTGGAAATTAAATCAATGCTTTTGCTCTGCTGCCAGTGATGATGAAGCAGCTCAGGTCTGAGAGCGGTGTTAAACTTGGTGTTCCCAAGAGGGAGAACCTCCCTCTGCGGTTATTTACCTCCACTGTGTGTACAAACACGCTGTGCTCTGTTGTCCCTGGCTTAATTGCAGGTTAATACTCTCTTATCATCCTCCTGCGGTCTATCTGCGTTTGTCTTTTGTAATAAAGGGGACCAAAGTCACAGGGAACAAGTCTGGCGTCAGCTGAACAAACTGGGCTCACATCTTAGCCTGGCTCAAGCAGCAAGAGGTGACAGAGCACAGCCGGTTCCCAGGATTGTTCTGACCCACACCGGCCACCACCGCTTTTTTCCTTTTTAAAAAGCATTAATGGATATTGATCAGATCCGGATTTATTGTGTGACTGGTAATCCAGGGCCCCCTGATGGGATCCCCAGATGGTCCTGCCCTAACTCCTAAATCAAGGATTTCATTCTAGTAATGCAGTGTTTCTACTAGTTTTCCCGACCAAGAAGTACATTGTTCCTGTGATAGTTTGCATTTTATAGAGAGTTTTTGCATAAATTATGGACTTGTTCACACATTTATTTAAAAAGTACAGTCTACCCTCAAATTAAAAATACAAATTTTCCTCAAACTTGTAGTGCTATTTATCTCCAACACTCTGCAACTCAAGTCAAAATAAACTAGATGGATTAATGCAACTACAGGTAAGACAAAAAAAAATATATAATGCATTTTGGGGTGAACTGTCCCTTTAAAGTTTTTTATTTCAAACTGGAGTGCCTTAAAGCAATGAAAGAAATAGCTGAATTCAATGCATTATTGTATTTCTCATGATTCCTATGATACAAACTCTTAAACGCTGCTTTTACTTGAACAGCTGCTGCAGCCTCAGTTGTTCTTCCCTGATATGCAAATCCCCAGTTCTCCCCCAGAGGGAGACGCAGTTTGACGTAGATGTGTCTCATTAATCAGCAGATCACCGAGATATCTGCCACACACCTTCCCTGGCTCTCTGTGAGCTGTTGTTTTTCAAAAAGAGTGGGCGAACATCTGCTTGCTGCCGTACTGTTCCCGAGTGTTTTTGTTTTCAACTCTTACAGATGGGTCAGTAATAGTATTTGTCATGTTGTGTTATCATAACATGGAGCCTGGTCTGCCGGTGACAGCGCCTGATTTATGGCCCCCCGGCCTCGGTGAGCCTCTCAGATCCTCCCCTAACATTTGCTCAACAGGCCTTAAATAGTTTCCTGTTGTGAGATGAAAGCCACACTAACGTCTCACTGAGGCCAGCTCTGCTTTCTTTCATTGGTCTGGCTTACACTGGATGACACAAGTCATCTTCCCTCCACAAAGACCCATCAAACACAGACACACAGATGAGATGTGTAGAGAAACTGCACGATGGAGTGCTGAACCTGTCAGTGTTTGAATCATGAATCATCTACCGATTTGTGTGATAGTTGCACTGCAGCCCAGTCAGTGGAAAATACAACAGGAACATATGAGGATATCTGTTGTGAGAGAAGGCTCACAATCTGATCATTGTCCCTGTTTCCTTGTGTGTTTGTGATTAAGTGGAGCGTGAAGAAAGATTGCATTGGGTGTCTGGTGTGATAAGAAAATCAGGAACAGTTGATGCTCTGTTTTTATTAATATCTTTAACCTGTAGTGGCTGACTGCAGCATTCGATTATTAGATGTTAAACATGTGTTAAGTCAATAGAATGAACATAATGTACACAGACATGATATGAAAGAGAATTTGGGTTTGGTTAAGACTCCCGTGAGATGCATTGATCCTGGACCTTGTCTTGTTACACCCACATACAGTGAAATGAAAACTGATTCAGTGTCATTACACAGAGGAGAGGGTGTGTGTTTGGAACAGACCGAATGCACATTTCCCTGTTGTTTGTGAGAAAGTGCTGAGACAATGGACACAGCTGAGAATGTCAGTTGAGAAATAGAAAGTGGATCACCGAATAGACTTGTGCTTAGAAAAGTTGCATCATTTTTGGTGCATTTATAAAAAAAATTATTGTAACCTTGATTTTTTTTCTGTACGTAATATTGGTGATTATTTATCTAATAATTCATTGAGTAATTCAATGATTAATAGAGTAAAGTGGCCAAGGGAGGTTTCCCAGAGGCCAATATAGTCTGTCATTTCTTGACTATCAATGCCAGTTGGTGAATATCTGTGCAGCAATAATCTTGTGTGAGTTTATCATCTTTACTTTAGCCCTCATTCCCACACCTCTGATTGTCCTTCCCTGACTCTCTCCTCTCCTCCTCCATCAGAACCAGGCATGGCTGGGAAGCCTTTCCGGGCCACATATATCTGGGGAAGCATCATCTCCAATCTCCACACTCATGTCGGGGTTAAGCGCAGGCGCCACAACCTCAAGTCCTACCATGACTGCTTCCTGGGCTCAGAGGCGGTGGACGTGGTGCTGGCACACATCACCTTGAACCGTTTCTTTGGTGATGAGGCGGTGCCCCGCTACAAGGCTGTCCGGCTTTGTCAGGCCCTGATGGACTCGAGGGTGTTTGAGCCGGTGGGCGTGAAAGTATTTGGGAAGGAAAAGAAGCCAGCCACATTTGAGGACAGCAGTTGCAGTTTGTACAGGTTCCTGAGCCCGACGACGGGCTCTTCAACGTCGCTGACCAACACCAACTCTCACTCCACGACCACCATCGAGAGCGGCTATGACTCACCGAGCATGAACAGGAACAAGAACAGCTACAGTCCGTCACGTGAAAGGTACAGACTGGTGTCATAACATCTTCAGATCTTATTTTTGATTGGCTTTGTTCTCCATCCTCCAGAGCTAATCTAAATCCAGTATGGCTTTAGATTGGGTACCTCTGAAAACTAGCGAGGCGTGACCGGAGGCTCTTAAAGTCCCATCATGCAGTCATGTCTCGATACTTTTAAATTCCAGTAAACCCCCTCATGACCAGTGAGTGGCAATGACTTTTAATTTCAAATACAAACTTTTAAGAGTAATTTGAAACAGACAGACATCCACTGAGACACTTCCTCTGACACCTTTTATCTTCTGTCCTGCTGAGGGTTGAATGAAAAGCTCAACAGCAATCTCATTAGAAGTTAATGCCAGCAGCTGGATAGCTTAGCTTAGCACAAAAGATTGGTAATAGGGGGTAACAAAGGTGACAAAATCCAGCTACTACCAACTCTAAAGTTCACTAATTAACATGTTGAAGTGTAGAAAAATGTTGTTTTTTCTGGGGGTTATTTGCCGGAGTAGCCTACTTCTTGGCTGAGCTAGGAAATAGTCTGGCACCTAACATATCCCTGTATAACCACAATGTAGTTATACAGGGTCCCACGTGGCCTTCAACAGGTTTAAAATGTTATTTAAAGACACATGTACCAATCAGGAAGATGCTCAAAATGACCACAAAGAAACATAAAACAGCTGCTAACATACACAGAGACCACAGAGTGACTCTAAAAAACCTATAAAAATGGGCTAAACAACCACAAAGAGATTTTAAATTACCACAATGAAACATAACGACTTCAAAAAGGCCAAAACAACTTTAAAGACATGCAAAACAGCTGCAAGGAGACTAATGGGCACAACAAAGAAACTCACAACAACTACCAAAAGGGGAACAACCACAGAGAGACTCCAAATAACCACAAAGAGACAAAAAACAGCAACAAAATGACCACAAAGAGACAGAAAACCATAGATCGATACATACAGATGTTCACAGATATTAACAAAGCAACAACAAATAGGCAATATAGAGTGCCTTGCTCCTATGTAGGAGGTTGGTTTGTCCAGGGATCCATTGTAACATCTCATCTAACTCTGAGCCTGAAAGTGATTCCCAGATTGTCAAACTATTCCTTTAAACCTAATTGATCCCTCCGTACTTTGACACTGGAGCATAAAAGGCTTGTGAGGCTGTTGAGCACGTAGCAAAGACAGACAGGATGCATTACCCGTGAGGTGCTATCACATGGCCTCGGCACTTGTTGTGAGCTCCAGACTGATCACTGATGGGAGATGAAAGATTCAGATGAGCCATGTGCTCTAACAGTTTAAATTAGTCTTTTATTATTTGCAGCAAGGGCCAACATCAAGTGTGGATAGGAATAATGCGAAGAAAGAGAAAATGCTTCACATGTCCTATTTAATGTTAATCACAAACTGTTCAGTGTTGGTAATTGAGCATTTATTTTGCCTGTTTGATCTGAAATGACCGGAATCAAAACAGCACTAAATTGTGACTGAATCACAGTTACTAAGAAAACATTTGCAGCTTGATGCCATATTTGTCCCTGTAATAAGTGTGTGTTTTTTTTTCAATCATTTCCACTGATTGCTGTTATTATGTGACTCCTCAGACAAGGGGTGCTGAGCTACTCCACCCACTCCCCTGCAAAAACAGACAAATCACTGGAGGACGTGCTGGGAAACCTCAACCTGAGCTCCAGCATCACCCCTCAGATGATCAACCTCGGCCTCTCACAAGAGCGTAAGTCGCGCTCTGTCTGATGAAAGTGACCGAAAACAGGCGCCGTGTTCTTTTATTGCTTCGTCACGCTATGTGTCCATCTACCAGTGACCCTCATGGCTTTTAACTCTGTTTTCACAGTTGTGAATGAGGTGTGGCACCAGCAGGCCGTGTTCAGGCTGCTGCAGCTGATAGAGCTCCCCCTGCTGGAGAAGCTGCTGGAGGGCAAAGACCCGTCGCGGCCTCCTCTGCACGGCATGGACAGCGACCCCGACCTGTTGTATACTTCAAGCTACCTGGACAGAGAAGTTCTCAAGGCTTTTAGTGAAGCACAGTAAGTTTATTTTATTTATCAAATCTATATTTCTTAAGATCTTTCTTTCTTCTAATCTGCTTTTCTTTTCTTTTCTTTTTTTCTAACTCTCAGCCAGCTGAATCCTTAATAAGACATATATAAGGACTTTGATGTGTCTTTAACTCATAAAAATTGTTAAAGATCTCCTCCAGTCATTTTGCTGCCTGGAACAGTTGTGTTTGTGATGTTTTTCCAGCAAAAAAAAATAATTTTCACAAAAATATCTTTAAAAAGGCATCTACTGCTTCTACCTCATGCCAGACTCTGTTAATACGCCAATTTTGTTCATTTTTTTTTACTTTTCCTGCTGCACACAAGACTTTTCCTACTTTACTGTAAAGCCAACTGCCAGAGGATGTGCACTGCTGGCTTTTAGTGTCTACATCACACTTTATAAGCTGCAATTGGGCCAGCATGAACTAACACAATATTTGTGATGTCATTGGCCCGCCACTTAAAATCTGAATTCCAATTAGCACGGAGAAACCTTCAACTCTCAGCAGAATAAAAGTAAAAACTGTAGGAACAAGGAGAACTGGAGGTAGAATCATATGTAGGCGTCAATGTTAAAATCATTTAAATCATCTTTAACAACAACCTGATTTTATCCTTAAGGTCAAGAACTTATCTGACCTCTTCTCTCTGTCTCCCTTTGGCTTCATTTTGCCCAATCTGTGGGCTGTGTGTTTATAATCCCTCCGTCTCCCTCTGCCCTCAGGGCTGATGAGTGGATGTCAGGGGCCGTGGACTGTCTGGAGTTTCTGCCTGATGAGCTGGTGGTGGAGGTCAGTCGAGGTTTGGCCGGCTGTGCGGACGACCTGCTCCGGTGTAAGAGTCTGCTGTATGACTTCCTGGCTCAGCATTACGGAAACACGCAGCAGCCACCTCTGCTCAGCAACCACATCTTCGACATCCACTCCGGCATCTCGGAGCTCCTGGGTGAGAGCAGATCTCTCAATGTCCCGTTGTATTCAGGAGGGTTGATGAGGCTTTTGTTGTGGTGCAGAAGGGTTTCAAATATGCCTATGCCAGTTTAATAACAAGGACTGCTCAGTGTTTTCAACCTGATTTTCTGTTGTCAGTGAACGGTAAGCAGGAGCAGGCCCTGGAGGCTCTGCAGCTGAGCCTGAAGCTGCAGGACTCTCGCAGCAGGGAGGAGCTCCGCAGGCTCCTGAGATTCATGGCTATCGCAGCCAAACCACAGGAGGTCAAACTGCACAAGGAGGTGAACGCTGGTGTTCCTCTCACATGAGTCACTGCATGTGTGTGTGTGTGTGTGTGTTTGATCTTTATTAACTGAGAATAATTCTCCATCAGATTGAGAACAGAATGGCGGTGAAAAGGTCGTTCTCAAGTGCAATCGTCTACAGCAGAAGACTCTCCAAAGGAAAGGTGGACCTGATGGTTCTGTTCATGATGGATAAACACTGTGATCTGTTCAAAGTGAGTCTTCCTTATGTGTGTGTGTGTGTGTGTGTGTGCGCGCGCGCGCGCGCGCGTGTGTGCATGTGTGTGTGTGTTTGTTAATACTACTATTTTTGAATAAAATAATCATTCAATCAAAGAAAAGGCCAAATGATTTCTTTTCCATGAAGAATTTCCTCATGACCCTCTGATGATTATCTGCTAACAGTTTTCCTTCCTCAGGTGAATGCGATATGCTTCAGAAGCATTAACATTGGGTCTTTAAATCAAGATCAATGGAAACTTAATGTCCTATTGCCATATTTTCTGCCAGATTCCTGTTTCATTGCACAAGATGGTCAGTGACAGGATAATGAATATTTTAAACGGGAAGGATCCAGATATGATAACAGGTTTGTGGATTTTTTTCTTCTATATTCATTTCATGTATTAGTTTGTTTAGCAGCTGTTTGTGTAACCAAAGGGACAAACTCTTCCTCCACTTCATTTGTGTTTATCCTGTCTCTCTTCACTGCAGGATCAACATACTGCACCAGAGTGAGTGCTCAGGCTTTCTCAGAAAATGCCCAAAAAACCACTAAAGAGGAACTCTGGTCTTTACTGCGGACGGTCCACGAGAATCCTCGACTCTCTGCAAAGGAAAAAAGACGGCTGCTGGGACAGTTTTATAAAGGCCACCCAGAGATTTTTGTTCAGTACTTTGGAAATAAATTGTCAAGTGTCAACATGTAACTACAGTAATATTTATAGTTTAAAACTGTTCATGTATTTTAATGTAAGAACAAAAGTTAATGTGGTGTTTTATTTGTTTGTAAGTTAATAGTTTAGACTACTGAACAAGAATGTGAATGTTCATTGTGGAGACTGGTAATAAGCTGGACACGTTTCTTAGATATTTTCTTTGGTGCAGGACACTAATATGAAATGTCCTTCTCAGTTCTGAATGAGACTGTTACTTTCCCAGTGTGACAACAAGAACCAAGTGTTCTTAAGAGGTTTTTTTTAATGTTTTCACGCTGCAACGCGTCTTGATGGCATTCGGACAAGTCAGATTCATATATCGCTTTTCAATGGATGTATTCTTTGTGCTTGTGCAATAGGAACATTATTAGCAATAAAAATGTGTCTGTTCATGTGGTTTCTCATATACAATGTGATGCACAGTAGAGCAATGTCTTGAGGAACCCTCGAACGGAAATTTGAACCTGGAAATTTGAAAGTCTGATGTTGTGCTGTCGTAAACAGTCTGAGGCATTCATTAGAAGCAGCCCTCTGGGTTTTTCTGTTTGTTGCAACATATCAGCAAAACAGATGCTTGTACATTTTTTTTTTTACTTAAAACCTTAACCACGTTTTAGTGGTACCTTCAGGGTTCTGTTTTGAATAAAGGTTATGTATTCCCTATAATCAGCCGAGGAAATCGCTTCCACATTTCCAGGTGACAATTCCCATTCCCAGACTAAGGTTAAACCACTCACATCTTGTTTGTATTTTGGCAAATGTTATAAAATTCAACTTGAATTGTCAAACATTCAGTGTGCATTGCTTCTTTCATTGCAGTCAAAAATGTAGGGTATTTATTCTGGTGAAAAGTGAACAAATGGCATCAAATGGCTGTTATCAGGGACTTGAAATTCCCAGCTAACCTGACAATGATCCAATAAACAATTACTTTACTTGATAGGTGCTCTTGGTACGTTGGAACTCTACTAGAACATTTTTTCTTTCAAATGTATATCATCTAGAAGCTATTAAATACAAACACAGAGAAAGTAAAAATATCCTTAGACATTTTAATCTTGAATAAAATGGGTTGTTTTACTTTAGCAAGTAGCCTTCAGAGTTCATTATATGGCTGTAGAGTGGTTTTCTGTTTTATGCCCAAGTGTGACCTGTGAATGAGCTCAGAGCTGAGATAGGCTGCCACTTATTCTGAACAAAGGCTGTGCTGGCCAGACAAATAAAGACGTAATCAAGCCAATGTGAAAATAAGCAGCTGTCAGACGTTTATTATTTTTGTCACACCTAAAAATCTGTCTCGATATGACAGCTAATGCCATTTAGTTTAAGTGGAAAAAAAGTGTATTTTTACAGTTCTATATCAAAAAATTTTTTTCATGCCTGCAGTGCTGAAAAAATAGATTTGAAGAACTCATCAGCAATGCCTCTTTCCAGAAACCATGACCCTGTTACTTAGCATAATCTATAGACATTAACCTGTTCCATGAACTATTGTATTTTACTAGAGCTACTACATTAACAAATTCACTCCAGGTAAGAGGGAAAATCTGTGTGTTGGATATGGGGTGAAATGTCCTTTAAAAGTCCATACAGCTAAAATGCAAAAGGAAGACCCCAAAGAAAGACTAAAGACGTTTCAAAGCCATCTTGCCCTTATGTAGATAGGATAAATGTAAGCCTGTGAAATCCTGCTGTCTGGGGGAATCTGATTATTTGAACAGAGGAAGCCAGATCTTTCTGTGCCCCGTAGTGGTGCAGATAAGGCATGGCTGTGTTAAAAGGGAAGTCAATAAAATCTCCAGTTAGCTACACAGAGACAGAAAGCAATTAAGCATCAGTTAAATCCAATAAAAAAGCAAGCGTGGTTGTACTGTTTTCCATTTTTATTGAAAGGAATTGTTTCATCCAGTTATCTAAAAAAAAAGCTTGATTCCACTTTGCCATCACTGGAACATCACAAGGCCAAAACTGAACTGTGAGCCAAAATCAAAGATGAATTAAAAATTTTGTACAGTATAACAGTCAGTCTTTAAAAATAAAAACTGTTAACAAAAAAAGCCATGAAAAACACTCTGGCATACATACTGTATGTATGTCTGTGTGAGTGTGTATGATGCTTGTTCTTCTGTACAGAGACAAACGGATGTATGATCTGTCAGACACACTTAGAAATGTTGACATGTACGTTTACCCCATGTGACCACCTGGTAAGATTACATTCTCGTAGTGTGTGTTTTAGCTGATTTATCGAATCCTCTTCTGTTGGCGTGCACGGTAGATGTCGTGTATGGGCGGAGCCACTGCTCCTTTGTCGTCCTCCTCGTCTGAGTCTGCGTTAGGCCTCTTGAGTGACTTGGCAACAGCATGGTTCTCCATGGATCCATTGCCCTCCCCTCCTGTATCGGGCTGTCTACCAGTGATAAGCTCTACAGCAGCATCAACGGCTACAGGGACAGAAAAAGACATCAGTAACGTGTCAAGTAGTGGGCAGAGCGACATTTTAAAACACTGTGACACGTTTTGTGCCAGTTCATTTAACACTGTCACTCTGGATCTAAACACCTGACATTTCCATCACCAAAGCCATGTTGTTAGTGTGGCTAAAAATAGAAAGGAGAAAAGCAACTTACTCTCAGGAAGTGTGCATCTCCTGAACGTTTCCATGAGCTCATCCACTTGAACAAAGGGTCCCTGCAGCCAGAAACAATCACAAACTTGTTGCATTTTCTTAAAAAAAAGCAAACTCCTCAGTCTTTTGTTCATTGCCAGTAAATATGAAGTTGATAGTATTGAGCTGCTGCTACTCACAGTGAAGCATGTAGGTGGAGGGAGCAGCTTCATTAGAACAACAGCAGCGGGGGGGACTGGGAAAACTCCACCAGGGACAGGGTGTAAGCCTGGAGCTGTAGGGAGGAACACAAAAGGTTACGTCAAAGATGGATCCTTTTATATGTTAACAAAAGAGCCTTTCACACATGCAGTACATCCCTGAAACATTTCCTGCAGGGGTCATGTGTGATGAGGAGCAGGGATTGAAATTCGGGGAACTCTGTACCACCAATTTCAAGACATTTCAGGGAAAATGCTGGTACAGCTGTTTGAATGACGGTAGTAACATTGCAGGGACGAGCATGTAAAGGGTTACGTCACAAGACTTATGACAAATCTGTGCATGTGTGGATTCATGTAGATAAAAAAAATCATTACTTTTCTCAGAACTTGTTGAACATTGATGACGTTAAAAGAACATTGGCACTGGATAGAAACCTCATTCATTATGTTACTAAAAATAATAACATGACGTCTTCTGCCACACGCACGTACATCCAGCCTTGCCTCATCATCTTCTGCTTTTGTTGAGTTTTGTGGCAGTTGGCATCCATTAATGTTGCATTACTGCCATCTGCTGGACTATCCCTTACCCCACTTATTCCAGCATTGCCATGGCATGTGTGAAAAGGCACAAGATGGAGATGTTCCTGAATGTAGTGCATGTGTGAATAGTGAAAATCACTAACGGTGCCTGTAAATGTGTTTAGGGTAAACTGTGGCCTACTTACGAGCAAGGTGGCGTGGCTGGAAAGGGATCATCTGATGGGTGTCAGGTTTGGGGTACTCAGGTTTACGATCGGCTTCGTCCTTTAGTGTAGGTGCAGAGGGCACCACCACTGTTTCTGGAAGCATGGATGCCAGTTTGGCACGAGACACATCCTACAAACACACAGTGGAAACAGTTTAATGATCAGTTGAGAGAAAAGCCTCATCTGTGTAACTGCTTTGGCAGCAAGAGATGCCGTGTTGTTTCATCAAAGTAAATTCAAACCTTGTATCCAAGGGCCTTGAGCTCACTAGTAGAGCAGGGATACAGGTCCATGAACTTGTATCTATCCACAAGCAAGGCTGTTTCTTTGCCCTCATACTCGTCCTTGAAAGCAGTGAATCTCCTGCGCTCCACTTTCAGGATACTGGCAAGGTCTCCAATGTTGCTCTCAAAAGCCAGGAACCGAGCCCAGACCTCGCTGAAAGAAAAACTAAAATCAACATCCCAGAGCTTGTTTACTACGTCACCTGCATACGTTCACACAGCTTCATCAATTCTTGACTTACCCTGACTTTTCTGGTGACAAACTTCCTGAGGTGAGGACACGTTCAAACAGAACCCTGGTGTTGTTGTCCTCTAAGCAGTAGAGGAAGGGGAGAAAAAACAGGGTAAGACATGTATCTTCTATTATGCTCGTCTTCATCCCTTTGTGTGGTACATCGTGTGTGTGCCAACAGGGACTTCATATGGTGCATTCAGGCGTACCTTGTGAATACTTGTCTAATACAGTTTTGAAAGCAATTCAGAATGGCTGATGGCCTGATAATTGCATTGTCCATTATACTGTTATACCTTGAATTGTCACACGGGCCAGAATTTGTATTTTTCTTTACATAAATGAAGACACTTTCCACAAGTTTAAACTTTGTGCAGAACCTCAAAAACGAGGATGAGATGCACAATTCATGATTCATAAGTCATAAACAATACCGTGAAGGATGGCTTTTTCATCAATTGTAGTGACAGTTGTAAGAACTTGAAGGCATTATAGGTATTTTCAGCTTCAGTGCACATACCATTTAGATGTGAGAGGTAATCAATGTATGCCAGTATGTACTCTGGAATGTCTCCGTATTTCTTCAAACCAAGTTCAAAAATCTTGAAGGCCACCGATTTATCCTGTGGGGAACGACAGAAAAGGAGTTTACAAAAAAACAAAAAGATTGTTGTCATCCTTAACCTAAGACAAACATGTGATTGTTTGTTCTTACCTTGCTGCAGTAGTACTCCATCAGCGCTGCCGTCACGTACACATGGTGGCGTGTGCGTGCATCCTCTCTGGCCTTTTTGAAGATGGTGCGACCTGACTTGATCCCCTCTGCCCTTCTGGCAAACTTCATGTACTGAATGTAAACCAGCGTGGGGTCAATGTCCTCAATGGCCAGCAGTTTGTTATAGATGCTGTGGACCTTCTCGTACTTCATGCGACTCTGTTGGGAAAGGAAAAGATGATACGTTTCTGCCTTCTTACTGTGTCGTTGCAGTTTGTGCTGAGAAAACATCTTGTCACTTACTTCTTCGTAGTCGGCGAATGAAAAGTACAGCAGCATGTTTTTCTTCAGAAGAGTCCCGATGGCACGTTCATAGATGTTAGCAGCCTCGTCACTAAACAGCTTGGAGTTATTCATATCCTGAGAGGAAAAACATTTGATGGATGAATGAATCAGTCAGGGCTGAAGTTTGACTTCGCAGAATTTTATTTTGACAATTTTGCATCTTATGAGGGTGTGAATGGCTTTTATCTCTTACCCCTTTCTCTGCCAGCAGTTTGCTGGACTGCTCTAGATACTGTGCCGCCTCATACCATATGTCAGGATGGTGGCCCAGCACCAGCAGGCACTGCTCATAGGCAAACATCACTGTAACAAAGAACAGCAGTTGACAATGATTCATAAATACAGAAAAAATTTAACAATCCCCCTGAAACCCCATAAGACAGGTTTAAAAAGGTATGTTATCATTGAAACAATTGCCAAAATCACATTATTCATCATAACTAGAAATTACAAAACTAAAAATGATCACACTTTCAAACTTTAGATGGTCCTTGAAAGATTCATGTCTGCTGAATGCCTGAACAAATGCAAGCTTAAAATGTGTGTGTGTGTGTTTTAAAAAAAAATCAGATTCACCTTTTTTCTACATCTCTCTCTACAGAGCAGAGAAGAGAGGACAAGAGACATGTGCAAATTTAAATAGGTCGATATGTAAAACATGCTGTGCTCAGTTTTTTCCATCCTAATTATGGTAACAATTGTGTGTAAATTGTTCTTGTGTTATAGAGCACAAAGATGATTTTGAGGTCTCCATACTTTTAGCCATGACTGAGCTTTTTCCATAAAGGACTATATTGCAGTGAATAAATGAGGTCACAGTGAGTAAAATGTGATAGGAGCAAAAAACACCCTGAAACTGCTTGGGGGTCAAAGGTTAAACCGTGACTAAGAAGAAAAATGTCAACCTATGCCCTCTAGTGGCTACATTGCTACACGTAACAACCTATGTTTCTGCATTGACTAATGCTAAATACACAAGACAACATATCCCGACCACAAGTGGTCACCTCTCTTTGTGATGAGCGTCTGGTCTTCTGTGCGCAGTGGGTTGCTTTTTTCCCACTGGATGTACTTCTTCCACATTTCGACTTGCTGGGCTTCCTGAGGGGAGTTCTGGGGCGGTACTGAGGGTGCATTCCTGTCCAACCCCTTCATCACTGTCTCATACTCCTGAATTATACAGACCATGCAACAACATGTATTAATTCACAGAGACAGCACAAGGATTCAAAACAGGTCTGTGCGTATCTGTGACACCTTGCCTCACCTTTGCCACCCTCCTGGCATTCATGTAGTCCCTACTTCGGTCCTCAATCATCTTTTTGGCCAAATGCACATTGATTCCCTGTTCATGAAACAGAGAAGTCAGTCTGGCACTCCATCTCTCTGACATTTCAGAAGCTAAAAATCCACATGTGTAAACACACACGGGGAGACAGAGGCCCGGGTGGGTCACTCACCTCCTCATATTTGCTATAATCTCTCCAGAGCTGTTCGATGTTGATCATGGGGTTGACGCAGCCTCTCTGGTACACCCTCCGTACTGCAGTGATCCGTTGGTTCTCTGCATATGAGCCCACAGCCTCACTAATGGAACACAAAACAAACATGTTAACATTAGGAGCTGCAGTTATGAAGTCTTACAGTGTTACAGGAAAAAGTACTTACACTCCTTTGAGGAAGTTGATGTAGTCCACCCATATCTGAAGGGAGGGGAGAACAGCTGTTAGGTGACATTAGTTAACAGAATATACACAGGCACAAAAACATGGCTCAGATCTGTGTACCTGATAGGACATTATTTCCATGCCGATTTTATCCAGGGCAAAGTCGTATGCCTGGGCCATCTTCTCTCTGAGGGAAAGAAAATGAGGGAAAGTCTGTTTATTTTACGTTTCGACAGTATGTCAGCATACTTAACTCCTATGCAGCAGGTTCTCTTACTTGTAGCTTGGCAGCTTCCCTTTGGTCTCTCGAACATAAGAGAGGTAACATTTCCACAAGTCGATGTGCAACACTTTCATTAGGCATCTCTGAAACAACTACAGGGGCAAAGATACAAGATAAAAGCACTGGAATATACACACACACACAAACATTTTAATATGCTGTATACATTCTACTTGACCACCCATTTTTTGTTTGATTTGTTTTGCTCTGTAGAACCATGGTTTTTACTTCAGTCTACATGCCAGATTTGGGGGGAGGTTCCAGGTTTTACTCAGCACAGTTGTGCAGTTCACTATAGTCAGTCTGCCTCATTAGACAGGCCTCAGATGTGCCCTACATTTCAGTGAGCCCCTCAAAACTCAAATTAATACATCAGGGTTCTAGGCTTGTTTGAGGGATGTGTTGAACTGACATTCAGGCAAGAACTGAACAGGATAAACCTGCATCATTAATTTAAGTGAAGACTCAGTGTGAAACAACAACTCAGTTCTAAATCAATGCAGAGATTATTAGTGTCAATGGTTGAATTTATTGACAGTTACATTCAAAACACGGTTATATATAAAAAGGTGTGACCAACAAAGGGATGAAACCATTTTTAACCAAGCAATACAACCATGGGCGTATTAAATTAAAAGAAAAAAAAAATATCATTCAATCTCAGTGTTTCTACACCCGTTATTTTTACTTGTTATTGTGATATAAAACACCAATATGCTGGGAAAAATTAAACCTCAACAAAGTTTTTGTTTCCTGTTTATAAGTAGCCCAGTCACCCTAAAGAGCCAAAGTTTCAAGCAGTTTTAAGCACTTTATTCAAAATCTGAACCTTGAAAACTCCACATTGAAATCAAAGTGTTTTTAAGGATTTCCAGTAACTGTGTACAGTACACTTCCTGTGCCTGTTGGGACCAAAATTACATTTCTTTCATTTGTTTTAGATGCCTTGTAACTTAATTGGGATTGTGTGTGTATATTCTAGTGAAAAATCATTACAGTATTAAACAGCAAGCCCAACATAATAATCTCTTTATATAAACCCATCCTGATCATCAGAAACAGTGAGCTCCCAGGACTGTGATGGACACTTACCTTTTCTACCTTGTCATAGTTTTTTGCCTTGATCTGCAAATGAGAGTGTAAATGCAACGTTAATTCAAGTCTCCTCTGCTTTCAGGGCTTACAGGAAACATGCATTCATGCAAATGTGATCATTTACACATTCAGTCACACACACACCAACACACTCACATGGGACCTTAAGGATCAACAAAGTGAAATTCACACAAGAATGACAAATTACTTTTAAAAAGGGGTTTATTTTTTGCGAAACATAACCCAAAAATCACCAGTGCCCACATCGATCTTTATCGATCAAACTGTTAACCATCCAGTATCACTGATACAAGGTGAAAAAAGCGTTACATATCATGCTCTTTAACATATGCTTTTATTTTGAATTTCCGACTTTATATTGATTCATGTTATTAAAAAACAATGGACTGAATTTCTCTTAGATTTCTGGAGGCTAGTAATAAGCGGTCATGTGACAGTTAAGATACTTTCAGAGAATTTCACTGATTTTGTTCGACTGGCAAATGGTATGGTCTCATATCAATATCAGGCCAAGAAAAAAATGACAGCAAAAATAGTATTGTCCAAAGAGTTGATATATCATGTTGATATGAACCCTGTGATTTACACCCCTAATGCCCTATGCAGATTTTAAATATACATTTTAAGTTACAGTTCTTAATATTTTAGGCAACTGAAAGGTGCTATTTGTCCATTAGTATTTGATATTTTAAAAGCATGTTCTTTTCACAGCCTGAGGTGAGCATGTTCCTCTGGGAAACACTGTTGCAGCAAGGAATTTTATATGGCCCACTGTGGATAAATTGAGACAACAGTCTCACAGTGCTCTCCAGAAAAGAAAGGAGAGGCTTTTGTTTGTGGTATTAGCACTGCATGTGGGTAAACCTATCCAACTGATTGTCTGAGTGACCGGCTTTAACCAAAACCATCCGTAACCAAATTTCAACATACATTTATCTGGGGGCGTGCTGTGGCCGATTGGTTTGGATGCATTCCACAAACTGTGATGCAATGTCCCTGGTTTGACCCTCACAGCCTCAATCGTTTAAAAAATGTATCTGTATCTACATTAGCACATTCAAATACAGTACAAAGCATCCACAGGAAAGTCTAACATTAACCAATTCTTTACAATTGGTGCAACCTCTACACTTGACCCATGCAAACTGCATATGCTGGGTTTCTGTAAAACTATTAAATTAACACAGAGTGCAGCGTAGAGTGCCTTTAGGGTATCCTCCCAAAAAAGACTGACCCACATTACTCATTCCAGGCACTGCAACAGCACATCTGACACATTTAGCTTCCACCTTCATTAAAAACACAGACAAGGCAAATGTGAATCTCTAATAGAGACAAGAGGTGTGGTGCATCTACTGTTTTTTAAGCAGTTCATTAGTTAATTCCCCTGCTAATGATTAAGTAACGCCTCAGATAAACAACCTGGAATACAAAATACTATGAAGCTAAGATAATCAGTTAAATCTGAGCCTTCACAACAATGGATGCAAATGTAAGATGCGTCTCCAACTGAACCCTGAAATAGATCAGCAGCAGTCAGTCTGCAATAATAGTATAATATGCTAGTGAAATGTTTACAGATCTTTCTAGATGCTCCTCCTGGAGGGAAATGTTATTACACCTCTGGTGGCTGCTATATGGGTGAGTCTTTAGTACCTGGTTACATAACAGCCTCATAAAACACAAACTGTACAAAAGATTACTGCTCGAAAACATCCTACAACACAGCTTTATGATCCCTTAGGCACGCTATTGACTTTGAGAAAAAAGTTCACATAATAAAAATATAAACTCGATAATTATACTACTGTGATCCAACCTCTCGGGTCCGCCCAGCAAATGCAGAGTACTGACTGTTGCTGATGTTGTTCTACATATACTACTTATTAACAAAAGTGAAAGTGCAAGGTTTTTGTTCCTGTTGGTCAATACATTTTCATCTGTTTTAGATGTGAAAGTGAAAACAATCTCAAAATCAAAACATGACAAAAATGGGGAAGTGGGGCAAAATATTATTCAACATTTTCACCACTGGGCTTTCTGTGAACGCAAAGAGTGAATTCATCCAGACTGGGCAGGACTCTAAAAGGTGTGAGCAGCAGAAAAAGTCTGATTTGCCTCGTGTGCAGCTTTTACAAATCGGGTCAATGTAGCATCTCAAGACAAACTGACACTCCTAAAAACAGGAGGGAAACTATTTTGTATTCTATGGCATAAAAAGTGCAGTCTGGGGAATTTCACGGGGGGGGG
>CAFUXE010001343.1:255491-333793 GCA_903364295.1 Serranus cabrilla
GGGGAAGGGGAGAGGGCTGCAGTGGAGGAGGTGAGGGAGGTGGAGAGGAAGAGGGTGACAGAGAAGAGAACTGTGGAGGTTTGAACTCAGCTGACAGCTCTCAGCGATGTGGGCTGAAACGTAAAAGTGAGGAGCTGGATAACCGAGGGAGCACCATGCAGATTGTGGAGGAACTGTCAATGTTGCCTGCCATGATGCAAACGACGAATGTGGGGAACGCAGCCATGACTGCGCCTGCGGCTGTGGGGGCTGGAGGGGGCCCCTCAAAACAGGGTGTAGGTGCGGCAGGGGGGGCAGGAGGAGGAGATGGGGACTATCAGGTAGTACAGCATGAAGTCCTGTGTTCCATGAAGAATACATATGAAGTGCTGGATTTCTTGGGACGTGGCACATTTGGCCAGGTTGTAAAGTGCTGGAAGAGGGGCACAGGTGAGGTAGTGGCTGTGAAGATCCTGAAGAACCACCCTTCATATGCACGGCAGGGTCAAATCGAAGTTGGCATCCTTGCTCGTCTGAGTGGGGAGAACGCAGATGAGCACAACCTGGTGCGAGCCTTTGAATGCTTCCAGCACCGCAGCCACACCTGCCTGGTGTTTGAGATGCTTGAGCAGAACCTGTACGATTTCCTGAAGCAGAATAAGTTCAGCCCGCTGCCGCTGAAAGTCATCAGACCTGTTCTACAGCAAGTAGCCACAGCTCTGAAAAAGCTGAAGAGCATGGGTCTGATTCATGCAGACCTCAAGCCGGAGAACATAATGCTGGTGGACCCAGTGAGGCAGCCCTACAGGGTGAAGGTGATAGACTTTGGCTCAGCCAGTCATGTGTCCAAAGCAGTGTGCTCCACGTACCTCCAGTCTCGGTACTATAGGTGAGTACAGAAAGAGAGAATGAGATTTTTTTTTAAAAATGTGTTTTCTACAAAGAAAGTTTGAGTTATTCAATTCAAACTAATTTCAGTCCCTGTTGGTGTCCAGGCCAACAAAGTCAGGTTAAAATGTCCTTCCTCTAGCAAAACAAGGAAATGTTTCCCATACTGCACAACATCCTGCCTATTTAGGAGCCACATACCACAGACTCTGAAAAAATGTGACCCTGCAGTGTTTACTAGCAGACTCACTGTTCATGTCCCTGCTCCATGGGAAAGACAACTGTGTTCTGTAAGACTTTAAAACAATCAGAAAAAAAATATAAATCTGAATTTGAGGTCATTTTTTGTACTATTTGCACTAAGGGCAAAGCTGCCTGGCCTTAGGTGTTGAGAGGAATAACAGAGATTATATTATGATAGAAAAAAAATGGTTAGGCAAATATTTGAAGATTGGCATTATTACATAGTGTGAACAGTTTAAGTCAAGAAAGGTTAGGGAAGAAATTACCAAAGGCCATTCCAATCATAAGTACGCTGTTACAGGCTCTAAGGAATGACATGGCAGTAGTTGCAGGACCTAATGTTTATCTAAGAAGGAAGCCTGTTATGCGTTTCTGGTTTTGGATGTGCACTTGGAAAATCAGCAGGACAAATTACCTTTGGCAATATGCTATGAGTGCTTTGCTTTAATTTGATTATAAAAACAGGCTTTAAATGGTTTCAACTGTTTTGACCCAGTTCACTGTTTGGCTCATATCCTTCCCTGTTTTGCGTAGAGACTCTTAGATAGTAAGAAGATCTACAATAAGGCATTTTGCATGAACATTATCTCCTCAGATGAAGCCCAACTTCCATGAGGTTTTGTGCAGAGTTTGACATAGTTCATCCTGGCAACACGGAGTGGCATGAGTAATAGTTGTTAAATTATTTGAATTCAAACAATGGCAGCTGGTGTACACTCTGTTCATTAGAACCGGCAATTCACTTAGTACTATCATATCTGACCCAACTGCTAAAACATTATACTCTCATTGGACCTTTTATATGGTACATGAACTGTGACATTCAATATTTGCCTGGCTTCCATGCCAAGATACCTGTATTGTACTGTCTGTAACTCTGCTAGTGACCCACTGCTGCGAGGACACTGGAAATGCATAGTGTATTACATTGAGCACATGGAAAAGAGGCACATTCAACCAAATCTAGCAATGGCCATATGAATGCCCCGTCTACACCGGCTGCATTTGAGTGTTGTAACCAATTAACTGGCCCTGTATTGTGTCATGCTTCACTTGCAGAAGTCTGTATACAGTATTGCCTCTATTTGCACATGCAAACGGATTATTATAAATTAAGCTTTGATCTTTGACATTAAACTAACAGAATGTAAGGATAATTATTTGCATTACTGTCGAGAGGATACAACATTTTTACACGTGTTTACTTGGAGCAGCCATATGTGTTGCTAAATGACTGTGAGCCTCCACAGTTGGTGTAGTAGGAATGGGCTTGCCAGGTCTGACAAGTGAATTGCGAAGCCACTTATAATATTCAAATGTGAATGTTTTGAATTTTGATACCCAAGAACACTACTTGAAAGCTACAAAATTATATAAAAACCTTTTTTAAAAATAAATAAAAATAAGTACTGGAACCAACCTTAAAATAATAATTGTGAGGGGCATCAGACTATATGTAATCAACGGTTTCTGGCAAGAAAGACAAGCATGTTTAAGTTTACTGCACTGCGGTTTGGAGAAGAAAAAAACATGGTCTGATTCATACTACAAGACAAAGGTTTGACAAACATTTACAACACCTGAGGAAAGGTGCCCTTGTTCTGCTTCCAGCATGCCAGTGGGTCTTCCTCTCTGTTGACATCCTTTAATAGGTAAGACATTGACTCTGCAGCAGCTTGATGCTGTGAAGTGTTTGATGTAGTTTTGGTTTTACCTTGCCCGATCAATTTTGCCCCTCCTCCACTCATAAACTCTTTTTATTTTGCTCTCCCACATGGTAAGCACCTCACCCTCAAGTTG
The DNA here is from genome assembly GCA_903364295.1 of Serranus cabrilla. NCBI lineage: Eukaryota > Metazoa > Chordata > Actinopteri > Perciformes > Serranidae > Serranus > Serranus cabrilla. The sequence continues at coordinate 258,402 of CAFUXE010001343.1, forward strand.
GTCCTCAAGTCTTATTTCCTGGTTGTGATGTGATCATCTTGATATAACAAGTCCAATGAAAGACAACTGTAAATTAACATCAGACCTACCTGAAACACCAGAATAAAAAAAATATTGAAAAGGTCAGGTAAGATCTGGACATGGACATGTAATAAACCTGTGTAATGAGGGTGTAGACGTATTGCTCTGACAGAGCATGTCAAAATTAAGCGCATCACAAAACCATTAGGCACAGTCAGGGTCTGAACTGAACCTAACCATGAGCTTTCAACACTGTCCGTAGCAAAAACTATCAGGAATGTCTGCATTTTAAGTCTCCTGGTCACAGTTTCTTACAGCTTTGCACGACTATCTGAGATCCTCTCAGAGCATGAGGTTAAGTCAAAGGATTTTTTGGCACAGATTGTTCATGCTTTCTTGTCTTAAGTCGTGGTTTCTGAGTCTGGGAAGAAGTGAGAAGGATTTATTAGCGTCATTCAGGACAGTGCTAGCTGTTTTTAGTGGAAGGCATTTACATGGCATTTGAATAATTCTCGCTGCCTGCACACTGAGCCAGTGAAGCAGTTTGCTCTGCAGGGAATAAAAATTCTGTCGATGCAAATAGATGATTTGATGTCTGCCTCTATTTGCATTTGCCGTATATTTTCTTACTGACCAAAGTGAGAAGACAATACTTCCCATTGACCCATTCCCTGACTATAGTTTTATGGAAACAGTGGAAAAATACGCGTCACTGATATTCCCTTTTCATCCCACACATTAGTTCATTAATTATTTCTGTCAATATATTCGTATTGTATGCACTTTGTTTCAGGAAGTTGCCCAAAATAGAGCTGTCGTGCTTTGCTGTACTTTTGCGGGGGAGGAAGTGAACAGTGCAGCTGCTTCAACTATGTTTGTCAGTTCTGTCAAGCTCAAACTTTAGAGACCAGCAGGTTCTCACAGGTGTTGTATGGTCTATTATTTTGATACACGACTGGAAGATGAGACAAAATTTGACAAAACAAAACAAGTGATATCAAAATATTATACCTCTCACTATCGTTTGGTGAATCTGAATCACAGGCGGGTACATTAATTTGAGTTTGATTTATTTCTGACGTGATTGTGCTGTCAGGACAAAGTTGTTTTGATTACATAACACATTTTTACAAAGCAGTTTTCATCTATAAATGTTTCCTCTGTAGTTTGAGAGAAGAGTATGCAAAGCATACTGTGAGGCAACAGCGTTGCTGAGGCTAAGAGTGAAGGGTTGCTTAAAATAGCTCCTGGGATGCTGGCCAGTGGGCTTTGACTTCTATAGATGGTGAAGCACATAGGCAGCCAGAATGAAATAGGGACAGCTTGAAATACTAGAGAGCTCTCACTTACTCAAGGTCAACCAGCTCTAACGTCAGCTGTTTTGATTTTTATATGTACATTTGTGTTTGTGTGTTTGGTTATGTGCGCAGCATTAAATATTTGCTGGCCAGTAATGTTAAGTGGCTGGTGGATGCCTCAAATCTATCAGCCACTCAAACCAATAAGACTGACAGATACACCAGCCGCTTCTTCAATTTACAAGCATTTGGCCTATGGTCGCTCGTAATTTGCCACCCTAATTTGCACAGTCAGCTTAGTTGGACCTCTTAAAACTCAATTATTGGAATTTGCCATTTTATATTGTCTATTAATAAAGATATATATATTATTGAATATATATACAAATGATAGGCAAATGATTCAGGCACATTGAGGTTAAATGAATTTTTTTCCTTTGTTTTAATGTGCGAAATGCAGTGTCCTTTGCCTTTTTCCTTTTTAATCATTTTACTTTTAACACATATTTAGATTTTTTTTGCACTGGACATGCAGGAGCATTATTAAACTAAATACTTATTTGTTTGTGTTCCTATGCATCAATTCAACATAAACATCTACAATGGACCAGCACCTCTATGTAAACCACGAGCTGTAGTTCATTCTCCTAACCACACAGGGATATCTGGACAAAGACTACTGGATTAACTTTGCTCTGAAAAGTAGGTCTGGCATTTCCACAGAATGAGCGAGTAATTCCCCAGACAGTCTTCAAAACATGTTTTATGTGTGGGAACCCATTGCTCTCACCTTTCTTTGAACTGTGCACTTCTTAGGGTTGTTGGGTTCTGACTGTTTCCAGGTATTAATATACAGTCTAAGTAGCATCCCAAAGTAGCTTGTAATCTGCCAGTTAGCAAGAACTTAAATTATGCATCACTGTTACTTCTCATGGTGGTGTGTTTTGCTTGTGTTTTTAAAACAAGATGTGATCATTTGTTTCTCAGTCCATGTTGATGCTGTCTCAAATCTGTATCCCTATTGGCAATAGCAAATATTTTTTCAATTTATGTTGGTTCTAGGATGAAAGCAACCCAGATCCCAAACTCAACTGTTTTAATATAACAGGCTGGTATTTGTATGAAAAACAAGAACTGTTGCAGTTTTCAAAGCAGTGATGATATCTTTTAAGAAAGGGTATCCTTCTGCAAAAAAACAAAAAACAAAACGTTGAATGTGTGCAACTCAACTCAGTGAGCACTTGATTGTTGGCTTTTGCCAGTGTGTTATGGTGTAAATATTGTTTGGTATTATCATTACTTCTGCAGGATTATTCACAGTGGGCAGACACAGTTCAACTTATTGTGCTGTGATACTGCTGCTTAACAATTAATGCCAGCCTTTCTGGCATGCCTGTTTGGGTTGGTAATTTAAAAACTGCTCAAACGGAATAGAAGAAATGAAAACTGCAGAAAGTGCCTCAAATTCCAACATCAGCTTTGTATCCTAGAAAGCCAGTATGTCCTTGTTAGTGTTTTCATAAATTGATGGCTTAAGGGTGTCATGTCCATGGAATACTTGTAAGACTTCACCTTGAAAATTGCATCCTTCATGACTAAGGCCGAGCAGTTGGCAAGCAAAGATATTGTGTTGTCAAGGCTGTAAGTTGTTGATAGCTAGAAAGAATTAAAAGGTGCTTTAACCATCAATCAACACAAGGAAATTTTACACTAGGCAAGTTCACTCAAGGCACGCACACACATGCAGTTTAGAGGGGTCATAGTGGCAAAGCACTGCACCCCTGGAGCAGTTTGGGGGTTCTGTGCCTTGCTCAAGGGCACCTCAGCAGTGGTTTCGAGGCCAAACAGTCCACTGTCCATACTTGTTCTGAATGGTGACTGGAATCAGCGATCCTCCAGTTCCCAATCCAAGTCCCCACAGGTTATGCTATTTGCTCCTTTTGCCATGCATACTGGTAAATGTTAGGCTTAAAAGAGATTTCAGTTGATTAATACTCTGTGGGTTGTTTGTCTGCTTCCTTTTTGTCATTATAAGAATTTGTTTCATTTCATAAAATTACAAAAGCATTTACATCAAATAAAAGTAATCAGTCCTTTAAATCCTTTATATGACATCCTCATAGAAATGTTAATGTCAGTGTGCAACAAAACAAGTCTTTCTGTCTCTCCCCCCTTGTATTTTTTAATAACTGTCAGACAGGATTCTTGTTATCTTATCCAGAGAAAGCTGAATTCCAAATAGTTTTATTCAAACTGTGAAATTACAGAGAAGAAGGCCAGTTCACCTGAACTGGAAAAATGACTTTCTTTAGCACTGGCTCCATGTCAGCACATTGAATGGATAACATCTGTAAAACGTGTCTAAAGCCTTGTATCCTTAATCTAAGTTCTGGGCAGATCAGAGTGCAAGTGCTACCTCCGCCTTTGCTGCACTGCCTCTGTGTTCCACTGAATAATGCAGAATGCCCTGGGAGTGTGTGAAATTACAGTTCCTGGAAGAGACGTGCGGTAAAGCTCCATTCTTCCATCATGGAGTCACCATGTAGTCAGTTTGTCTTTGTAGCTGAGCTTATGCCAACTGCAGTGTAGCCCAAATGAGTTTATTTATCAGAACAAGCTTACTGAAAGGCCTGTGTAAGCATGCAATGACAATGACCCCCTCCCTATGTGTAGCCACCCTTATTTGCTGTTCTCTGTGTGAGCTGGTATGATGCCACTTTACACTTGGTGCCTCCCTGTGAGGACAGAGCAGGGAGGATCAGAGGACTATTTTTGGAGTGTGAGATAATGGCCATGAATAAAAAATACAGATGGAGATAATTTCTCTGCTCTGCAATGGCTCTTCTTTTAAAGAATCACACTTGTGCCTGCACTGTTTTTTTTCCTTATTCAGGTGAGATAAAAATAAGCTAACTGAAGAAGAAAGAACACTTATCAGACCTGCATATCAAAGGAGCACTGACATTTTGGGAGTAAGCTTGTGTGCTGTCTCAGTCCGAGAACAAGGTTAATATCAGTGTTATATCTGTGCAGTATAGAGTACAGTACGAGAGATACTGTATGTCGGGGGTATATTTAGCCTAGCTTGAAACAAATACGAGAAGCATAGGGTAGAGTTAGCTACTGTCAAAAGTTAAAAATAGAGTGTAAAGCTGAAGCGCACTAATGGTGCTGTATTTTTTTATAGCTTAGTTTAAGCTTTTGTCATTTTTATGAAAACCTATATCTGTTTCAAACCAACTGGAGACACACTAGAACCCAGCAGAACTTTATGAACTCAAAATGAGTAAATGGTCGGTGTAAGGGTTACGTGCATCATCTTTATTATTGTTTACATCACACCATCAGCTATTTTTGTGCTGTGAATTCACAAAGTTAATCTTGCATGTTCTTTAGTGTTTTTAGTTGATTTATTAAAACCGCAAACTGTTTTCCCTTTTAAAAAACACCCCAAGTGAAGGCATAAAAATGTAGCCAAGGCTAAAGAAACATTTTTTAATGTTTATCCATCTCTGGTATAGGATATCAGGGTCTGACACTCAAGTTGTTGGCAATAGCAAAGGAGTTCCTCTGATCCTCTGGGTCAACAGTTTAGTGCGCATACGTGCACTGTATATGTTGGAATCTGGCCATGCATCGTGTTTGTGTTGCTTCTACTAACATAACATTGCCTTGTGCCTCTGCATCTTGGTGGATGAGACAGACAAACAAAGAGGGAAGAAAAAAAGAGATTGATGGGAGAAAGGAAGCAGCTGTTTGAGGTGAAGGATCAAACAGTTGAACTTGTTGACCAGGGAAAGCCTTGTTTTCATTGGTCAGAGCTTTTCCACAGAAGAGCAGTTAAAAACAGTGGAAGTCTCAGGCTGTGAGGAAAGAAATGGCAACCAAATTGTACCATTGCTCTTGCCTGTTTGGGTTTTATTTTTGTGATTGTTGCTGAATATCATACCTGCAGTGTGGGCGGGTTATACTTGGCACAGTGGTGTGCCCGTGCTGGGCCTGCTGTTACTGCTGCGCTCAGCATTGTGCATTAGGGTTTGTTAGTGATGGTTTCCATTAAGGACAAGCCAGCAGTCAATGCAGAGTTTGTTATTCTCATTCAGGCCTGGTTCTGTAGTGACCTCACCAAAACCGAATGTTTCACGTTGCACCATGTCAGCCTAAACCTATTCCATAAAAGCATTAATAGCAGAAGTTGTTGATAATCCTATTCATAAAATAATTAAAACTTTTTCAACACTAAATGAACATCTTTTAAAATTCTGTGGTGTACAGTGATAGAAAGGTTGAAACTCTAAAAGTGAGCTGTGAGGGGAATTTTTGAAAAGAGCGTATGACAACGCTGCCAGCAGGTGTGGAAAGCTCTTTGAAGATGTGTCTCTTTCCTCTCTGCTGCCTCTGGATGTGTTTTTCACCGATAACACACGAGGCTCTATGGAAACCTTTGAACGCAGTGATACTGTAGACAACTCTTGTCTCACTCATAGTCGTTCACTTCCAACCTTTGAGCAGCGCAGTAGTATCAGTTAACAGTCCTGATGTGCACCCTTTTGTCTTGTGACTGAGGAAAGACACGTTCAGCCTTAATACAATGATATATTTGAAGCACATTTAGGCATTAGAAAGTAATTCACTGCATTAATGGATGGTATAGGTGTAGTGACCTATTGATTCACTCTTTGTTTTTGCATAAGATATGTTAAGTACTAAGTTTGAGAAAGAAGTCCATGATAAAACGGATATTTAGCATGCAAAGGCAACATTTGTCATGTTCATAAATTAATTCCATTAAAAATACATTATACTAGAGCCAACATACATTTACTCTATGTACCACTTGCCTTTAATTTTGTTACAAACTGGGGTTATTCTGTTTCCGTTCCCACTTATTTCTGTTACTTGGAGCAGAAGTCTGTCAATGCACAGCAGGATATTAGTCCATCACATTGCTAATTTTTTTAGTTGTACCTTTCTGTTTCCTCTTGAGCTTTTACATGTGGCTACACATTTTCCTGGTCACGAGGCTTCTGCTCCCGTAGCGTTCAGTGGCCCCCTCAACTTGTACTTCATATCCTCAGGATGGAAAATAGATTTGGTTTCACAGGAGGGCGGTGAAGCTTGAGTTGCGTTGATTAGGACGTACAACCATGGCAACATGGACCCATCCTGCCCTCCAACCTAAGAGAGACCTGCTGTTCTCTGTTTGTTCCCTTTATTTCCCTCTGTGGTTTTACATGTGGCACTTCTGTTTTGCATTCAGAATGTAAAGGTAAAGAAAGAACAAAAGCAAATACAGAAAATAATACAATGCAACTACCCTCTGTATGTGTGACCAGAAGCAGTTTGCATAGTCCTTGTTGGAATCTGACGAGGAAATAAACAAATGAGGGAGAGCTAAACATAAAGTGACTCCTGAATGTTCTATCACTTCCTTTTCTTGGTCTCAGTCCTGGTTATTTTCCTGAAAATAGAAAATGCTTGAGGTTTTGGTTTCTGCAACATCCTGAACTTATACTGACATCATTATCTTGGTTGATGTATTTCTTCCAGGTTGTTAGATTTTGAAATCAGCCCAGAGCAATCTTAAAAATGTTGTTTATCACATATATAAGAATATTGTATCCCTGACAGGGCCTCATTACTGAAATGTTTTTTCATAGTTATTGTTTTTATATTACCCAGTTGTGGGCTTATTTTGACTAGAAGAAATATGAAAGGATTGTAAACAAAAACAGATTGAGTGTTGTATAGAAGCTTCTATTCAGTACATCTTGAATTGACGGCTTCAGTAGGTTGTCTTACTCTGAAGTTGAATGGACGTTGTTCATTAGTGGAGTAGTCTCTAACTTGTAGACCAACCTGATGATGCCTTGTTGTGCCGCTCAAGTTCTACTATTACTGATCAGCCTTACTTTATAGCCATATATAAGCCTTGTGTACTAATAAATGCAATGATGTGTTGATATACAGCTTCTCTGTCCTCATGCCTCCAGGGAAAACCTGTTCCTTATAAATAGGACATGCCTGTGGGGCTGAAATGGTTGGCATAACTGCCTGTTTGGTTCTCTGCTGCTATGTTGCCTACTGCACCAGCTGTTGCGTGCATTTGTTTGGACCATGTGATAAATAAGTCTAAAACTTATTTTAGCAAGTCTTAAATTTGCTGTTGCTATCCATATGTCCCACACCATTCAGTCCCATATGACTCCCAAGGACGCCATAGAGTGCCGGATCCTTTTAGATGCGTGTACTAAAGCTCAGGATTGCTGTAGTTGGTATGTCCAGCTGTCTGAAATGGCAATCTTAGCCACTTGAGGTAATTGTCTTGAAATGTCATCCTTTTCGTACTTGAGATTATTTCCATCCTGTGGATTCTTTCATGTTAGTAAATGGTTTGTTGTGTATGTGCTGAACGGAAGTGAAATGATATCTGTCAGTTACTCATGTTTCTCGCTAATGTAATTTTAGGGCTGAGTTATTCTGAGCAATGCTGTCATCTGTGCAGGCAATAAGGGTGCAATTACTACTTAAATAGTTATTATAAAATGATCCCAATATATTTGTATTGATACACTTATTCACATTATAAAAAGGAAGTTACATTTTCCCCAGCCCTCTTGTTTCTATAATGGATAGAAGGAAAACTTGACTTTGTCTCTCAACACTTATCCTTCATCAGTTCACAGCATATTTGTTTCCCCCTGCTTGGAGGCCCCTCCTGCTCAGACGGACTTGTATCAGAAAAAAAGGAGCTTAGTCTACATCATACTGACAGTGCACTGTCACAGTTTACAGGCTTTGTGGTGTGTCCTAAACACAGAGTTCTTGACAGTTGTCAGCATGTCTTACTTGTATTGGTGCTGACAGGCCTGCGTCACCCCTAGCCATCCCTGTGACATGGTATTAAAGCACTATTATGTAGTTACTTAAAGTAACAGCAAGCCAACAAAGGCAAAGGGGTAGTGACTGTTTCTTATTTCCTGTATCAGCCTAGAGCGGATACAACAGCCTGTCAAAGCTCTGATTCCAGCCTGGCTGACCTGCTAACCCACTGACTCAGCCTGCTGACGCCTGGCTAGGCGACTCTCACGAACAACACTGACTTATAAGTCACTTGGCACCGCTACACATGTGCCACAATTTCCCTTCTGACTGGCCATTAACAAAAATCCATGACATTGCTAATAATGGATATTTGCTCAAGACCGCAGCACTCGCCCAGAAGCAATACACGCATCAGTTGTGAAATTGAAAAAAAGAAAGAAGGGCTATGTTGTTGTTGGTGTTGTTGGTGCTTTTGTGTAAACACAGATATGTTGCCCAGTGAAAATGTGGAAATGAATTTTTTTCTGAAGATGGCACAAAAACCCATATTTAACCATCTTCGTATGAAAGAAGAATCAGCATGCTTGTACATCACTTTGGTACTTTTACATGTTTTTATGATGTGACCTTAGACTAACAGTTGTTTGTTTTGTCTGTTCCACAGGGCTCCAGAAATTATTTTGGGATTGCCGTTTTGTGAAGCCATAGACATGTGGTCCTTAGGCTGTGTGATAGCTGAACTCTTTCTGGGCTGGCCCCTTTACCCCGGGGCCCTGGAGTACGACCAGGTAAACAATCATCTTCTCACCAGCACTTACTTTTTATCTGCTAATACCTTTTGGTTTATCATTGCATCTTTCAATCTCTCCTGCGGTCCTCCTGCTCTCCTACGATTTCTCTTCTTTATTCCGGCATCTCCTACTTATAGTTCCAACTTCTATGACTCAGTATCTCCTGTTTGTACCATCTCTAAATGGAAATAAGTTTACTCCAGAACAGAAGGTTTCACCCTTTCTACAGCTTTTTCTCCCATAGGTCAACCCCCACCCGTCCCTACACAGCCCATGTGGCTGTGTAAGTAGCGTTACACCCTCTGTTTCCACCCAACCAGTTATTTTCCTGATCTCTTGTCTGCCTGTCATTTCTTTTTTCTTTTCTTCTCCTTTTTCCATCATGCCCTACTCTTTCCAATCAAGGAAACCCACAGAGGAGTGGGTTCTGTGTGTTTGTTTCTGAGATTGCATTCAATCCAGCTTTCTATTACAGGCTTGCCTTCAGGTTACTGACTCAGACATGGCTCCCATTGTCGAAGTTTGTGGGATATGTGATCCACAGCCACTTTAGTCTGAATCTCCCAAAATACGTTTTGCAAAGATTCAGTTGGTAAGAGAAGCTGACAAAGCCTTAAAAAGGCAGGCAGTGATGTTCAGTGGCAGTGTTAGGACAGATGGCTTAAAGCTAGGACAAGAAAGCCACATTGTCACAGTTTATACAATAAAATCTGTTATTTTAATTTGTGTGAGATCTCGGCCTAATGCCGTTTTAAGGGCACTGAAGGGATTTTCTGCATTAGGATGGCATGGATAGGAAGGAGAGGAAACTTTTGAGGTTTGGGGAAAGAAAAACTTTTGTGCATAATTACACATGGAAAGAAAGACGGTGATGGATTGTTTGAATGAAAAAAAAGAGACTGAGGGCTCAAGTGACTTACAGTAACAAATTAGTGCGGTATTTACTGCTTCCTTGGTGACGTATGCACCCTGAGGATTGTATCAGCTGGCATCTGTGACAGTGAGCAGAAAGCCATATTATTGTGATTGATGGTATGTCTATTAGGAGCTGTTGGATGTCTGCCCCTCCCAGTGGAGCCCTAACGGTGTCTTCCCGGGACTAGACTGATCTGGGCTTATGTTGAGCTGCTTTCGCCTGCCCTGGAGCCCTATCTGCTCAAAGTCTGCCAACGGAGCCACAGTCAGATCCTGCTGTGTCCCATGTAGCAACACACATTACAGCACTCAGCCCCTCTGCACACTGCACTCATACCAAAGTATTTTTATGGCCCGGCATCATTTTTCACTCTCCCTAGGACTGAGACAGGAGAGATAACTCAACACCTCCGAAAGAGATTTGACTTGAGCGCAGCACGACCAGTCTAAATATGATGAATCTGTTTTTGCAGGAGCCAGTCAGCATGTCCCAAAGGTGCTTTAGAGATGTCGGGGGGGAGCCTCCTCCATTAAGTAAGGGACCGTTTGGATCTGATGGGGTTGACCAGGGTGGATGGGTTAAAGCTGGCATAGATGGGGAGTGTGAGAGAGCAAGATTACAGGTGAGAAGGAACCTGTGGAATGTAGTGTATATCAGATACAGAACAAAACCTACTGTATGTAAATGGGTGACTGAATATGAATCTAAATACATTGCAAACACAGCCGCAGGATTGTGATAGAGGGTATGAGTAATCTATAAAGAGAAAGCAAGAGTTTGGCGCATTAGATTTCAGCTTGTTGGATCTTGCGCCTCTCATGTTACTGTCTATTGTTGTCCGCTGATTAAAATACCTGCAGTGCATTTTAAGCTCTGGATGTTCTCTGGGATGACTGAACCACCCTGGCCCGTTTTAGCAGAATCATTATGTAGTAGAGTCGCAAGCACATCCTGGAGGATCCCTGTTCTGGCCCCTGTGCCTTTGAGAAATAAACACCAACTGCACATAGTTAATACCGTCTCTCTTTGCCATGTGCAGGGTTCTCAGTTTGGTCATGGAATTGCACGCTGGATGGGGAAAGCAGTCAGTGCAGGGGCACAGATCTAATGGGGACTTCTTGTTTTTTTTATTTTAGTCTCTGGGGTTTTCTGGAGGCTTTAATCTCATTATGAAGCAAAGAACTATGCACACATAGACAGTTTAAGTCCTTTCAAATAAATCCTCATCAGTGATTATGGTTTTTAAAGCATTTCAGAATACAATCTTATACTTCCCACCCATCCTCCGTCTCTCACTGTCAACCTCATTTTTATCAGTGCCAGAAAAAAAAGGTGTCAAATGATTTAGCAAAGCACACCACCATCCCTTTCATTCAAATATGTTTGATGTTAAAATAGCTTCTCAAATTTGACTTTATATAAATGGACATCTTTGTTTTTCCAAACACCCAAACCAACAGTTCAATATTACTTTGCAGCTTTAAACCACTTAGCAGTGCGTTTACAATCAGTAATCAGTTTCTGCAAACAGTTTGAAGTGAGTTTGAAAGGTTTAAGCCATGGATAATTATACACGTGCTATCAGTCCAATATATATAACGGAGCCCCAAAATAGAAAGCTTGTAATTTTTTATCGCCTAAAATAGATAGCCAACTGACTGTAAGTCAGTAAACAGCTAGGCAGCTGACTGCTGGTGTGAGGTGTCATCCAGGGGCCACAGGGTGATCTGGCTGGAGCTTACTGAGTTGCTGCTACCCCCTTCTTCCCCCTTTTCTTCTTCTTATCTTTCTGCAAGGGGTCTTGTTCCATGCCACACAGCATATTGTATTTATAACTCTGGCTCCTCCTCCCTTCCTCCCCTCTCCTTACCTCATCCCCCAGTCACACCATCATTTACTTCACTTGTAAGCACGAGGCTGCTCACCTCTTTGATGTGACAAACCTCACGATTCAGCCAATGTCTCATTATATGTGGCTATGATTAGCCCAGGCGCTGTAGTCTTGGGTATGACTTCACTCTGCATATTTTTGTCATGTTGATATTTCTTTATGGCCTCTTTACACTGTCTCAGGCATTCATAAAAGGCTTGAGAAGCTTTTGAGGCTGCTAAACCTGCATAAATAAGACAAAACATTTAAATACACACACACCTACACTGTCAAGCAGATAGTAGCTTGGTGCTCCAGTGTGATTTGCACATATTTAAATGAGGTAATATGCATACTTCTGTCGTAAAATTGGCCCCTATCTGTGCAAATGAGCCTCATTGCAGTCAAATTCCCAAAACACTAATAGCCACGCACAGTTACAATGAAATCATTGACATTTTCTTAGAGATGGTAGTAACTGAACCACTTTTATGTGGTCACGTCTTAATTCCGTGCCTGAAGTTTTGAGGAATGCCGTAGCCTATCGTCCGTCAGGAGCTCTAGCTTGCAGTCTGAAAATTTCACTCTAATTTCTATCTCTGCAATTGTTTTGCCCACTGTGGGCAATATTTATACTTTACCACAAAAATGATTGAAAGCAAATGGAAACCCCCCCAGCAAATTACACTCAACTGCAGCAGTGTATGGGCATATTTACGCTGAAATATCATTAGCGCAATGTCTTATATGACAACGAAACACAGTGCAATATCTTTGTGAATCGGACCTTGAGACGGGGCAGATAGCAGTTGCAAGTGATGTGCAATTCTTTGAGCTGTTGCGGCCACAATCCATTGTTTGAGAATTCATCAGTCAGTCAGTTTGGGTCAGTGCAGACTCTTAGTAGAAACCATAATGATTTGTGTGTGCTTTTGTATTATCCTTGGCCTAGCTGGCAACCTGGAGGATCTGTAAGAATAAGAGGATGTAGGCAGGGTCAGGGGAAGTAAAAAAGATTTGGGTTAGTAAGGTTTAGAAACATCAAGGTTCTGAAAGGAATTTGCCTGTTTCCAGCCTTTACCCCAATGCCAAAATGTGGAAGAGGTTCATTATATACCCGGTAGCTATGAGGATGTGGAGGCATTATTCCTAGCTGAGACGTACATTTTATCTATTGCCGTGAGGGTTATCATTGAAATGCATCTTTTATGGTGTATATTGTTATCTGGACTCCCATAAAACTAAATGCCGCCTGTGCTTCCTGTCTGCTCTGCAGCAGGCCCAGGCTCGCTGGATAGTTGTTTTGTGGAGCTGAAGCTTTGCACCACTGATCTCACTGGTTTGTGAGATCTCTGCAGAGACACGCCTACCAGGAAAAATAAGGGTTTTCCAGTCACAAGAATTTTCCCACCCACACACACTGGCTGTGTTGTTATTTTGTAGCTGTTTATATGATGTTGCTGAACTACAGAACAGTGACGTTATGGACAGGAAATAGGGGGAATTTAGTCAGGGTGAAGTTTATTGGAATTGATAGTATCAATAATCCTTGACTACGTTGTGAATAGTGAATGTGAAAGAGAGAAAATGAGAGAAAGGGAAAGAGATTTTGTCTGATGTATATCAGAATGTCTGGGAAATGGGAAATGACTGAAGGAAAGCGCAAATACAAAAGGGAGAAACAACACTAACACAATCTTGGATGTTAGTATGCTTTGCGATAAGCAAGGGGATCTCCACCATCTCATCTAAATGACCTAACAGATGAGGTTGTCACATTCATCATGCATGCCGTCAGAATTCCACTGAATGGACTGCTTGATGATAAACTCAACTTTAGCCAACTAATATGAACATAGGTCCCACCCACCCACACACACAGACATATTGCAATATTTGCACCTTAGCAACAGAGTGATATTAGCATCTTGAAGATCAACACATGATTAGCTTCCAAGAAAAACATTTTCAGTGTCAGTACTTCACTTTTTAGATGGGAGGTGCCTCATTGAACTCCCTCACAGACTCACTCATTGACATTTAGCTGGCAGCAGGGTGAAAACCTCACATAATTGGTGTTTGTTTGCCTTGAGACAGATCTATTAGTCATCTATTATCTGCTTCATTTGAAAGTGTATGGTGAATCCTTCACACCACTCACCGTTCTCCCAGCTTGTGGCTCTTTGCTCTCTTTGCTCCTCAGCAGTGCTGACTCTCTAATGGCTGTTGTCCTTTACACTTGGGTGTGATTGACGTCAGCCAGGCTTTCTCACTGGTCTCCTTTCATAAACCTGTGTGTGTGTGGACACTCCTGCCCCGCAGCATCTGACTGACGAGCATCATTATCCAGCAAAGCATTTGGCATTGAGACTGTAGGAACCTTGTTATCAGAGTGAACATGAAAAGACCCTGACACCTTTCAGAGATCATAAACACAAGCTACACTCAGTACCGGTGTCTCATTTGGGTCCAGCCATTCGTCAGCATTGTACCATCTTCAAGGTCCCTGCAGCTGTCCCCCACTTGTACACATCCACACACAGTAACTCTGAAAGTGTGATGTCACTGTAAAGTACCTTGTAAATTATCAGTACACTGGAGTGGGTCTGTATGAAGTGCCCCGGTGATGTGTTGTTTCCAAAGAAAAATGAACGATAACCGTGAAAAAAACGCCACTCGGTTGATGTGACATGTTTAATATGAAGACAAATTTTATAGTTCAATATAAAATGGTTTTACTCTTTTATTCCTCCTTTTAAACCAGTGAAAATTGTCTGTTTCTTTAGTTCCAACATTTATTTCTTCTGTTAATATCTTTTTTTTCTCCCTGCTTCTCTCCTTATGTTCAACAGATTCGCTACATTTCTCAGACACAAGGTTTGCCAGGAGAACATTTATTGAATGCGGGGACAAAGACAGCACGGTTCTTTTGCAGAGAATCTGACTCCCCTTATGCGGCATGGAGACTAAAGGTGAGGAATATTTACTAACCTGCAAAATATGTCAAATTGGCTTCTTGCTACTTATCCAAAACAACGTGTTTTGCTTCAATTTAAGCTGATGGCAAAAATCAAAGGTCAGCTCTAAGTCAGTCAACAAATATTTTGCCCTCCCACTGGGGAATAAAAGATCTCTCGATAAAGAAACTGAACCATGTATAGAAGACTAGCTGTTAAGATAAAGTCTTATGAAAGATTAAGCGAAAGAAAGTGAAAGGAGCATGAGTCATGTCAATACTAGAGCTTGTCATATTATAGACATATCAGTATCTATTGATATTTGGAGATGTTTTCTAATTTGTGCCAATATGAAAACCTTTCTTGGCAAAACATTTGAATTATTTTATTAAATAGTCAGCAATTGGCTGATAGTAAACATACACTGATGTTTATGTAGATATATTTTATTTGTATCTATTCTTTATTTAAATGGTCAGTAATTAATCTATACTAAACATATAGTATCAGTCAGTTGCTTTGCAGTCTACATAGAAAAGTTTTTTTTATTCCAGCTAAACATTTTACTGTATCAGACAACATATTGGTAATCAATTACTTTTTCCCTTCTTAAATAAAACACAGATTCCCAAAAAGTTGGGACACAATGTAAAATGTAAATATAAACAGACAGAATTCAGTGGATATTTACCAAAAACAAAAATGTATCAGTTTGAATGTGAAAATAACTGAACACAACATATCATCACATAACTAAGCACAGCAGCTGCCTCGCTAAACATGTTCTTTTTCTGTAGTCAACAGATGAGCATGAGACGGAGACGGGAATGAAATCAAAGGAAGCCAGGAAGTACATCTTCAGCTGTTTGGACGACATAGCGCACGTATGTTCAGCTGCTCGGACCACAATGTACCGAAAAGGACTTCAGAGGAAGTTCAGCATCAGATGTTTAGCGGATGTAGGCTTCTGGGTCTTTACCAGAGGAAGTACACCCACAGCTGTATGAACAGAATACACATCTTATTACTGGGAATGAAACAACTGTTTTATAGCTCAACTTCCCTTCACTTAATGCTAAACCCAAACATAAAACATTATTCTCTGTAAAAGCTCTGACAATTTTCCTGTGGAAACTCCCCAGGCAGCCATCAGTGTTGGTCGTGTCTGCTGTTTCATACGTCAGAGTAGATTCTTGAGAATTCATGACAATTTGTTAATGATCATCAGTTAGTCACGAACATGAATCAAATCACTTTTTAATATGAAACCAAGTTCCTGAAAGTGGTCAAGATGATTTCATCATGTAATGTCTCATTTTACTCTACATTTTCTTTTAATACAATATTCTGTTGTTGAACAGTTGTTATATTGATATGTAAGTAAATGTTTGATTTCCAGGTGAACTTGGTGATGAATCTGGAAGGTAGTGACTTGTTGGCAGAGAAGGCAGACCGTCGAGAGTTTGTGGGCCTGCTGAAGAAGATGTTGTTGATTGATGCAGAAGAGAGGATATCCCCCGTTGAGGCTCTCAGCCACCCCTTTGTGACGATGCAACACCTGCTCGACTTTCCCCACAGCAACCAGTGAGTTCCCTCACATTTTCAGACATGTTGTCATTTTGACCTTCCTACATAACTTGAACTCCCTGTGTCACTCCTCTGCCTGCAGTGTGAAGTCATGTTTCCACATCATGGATGTTTGCTGGACTCGTCCCGGTGCATATGAGGCGGCAAACAGAAATAAAGGTCCCTTCATCAGACCTGTGACCACAACCGCTGCTGCCTCCGTCAATCACCCGTTCAGCAAGATTGCCGGTGTCCACACTCAAGTAAGTTGTTTAATATGTGTTTGCATTACGATCTGCCTTTTTATGAATGTGTGGTGGGGCTGTCATTACACTTACACACACTAATCTTTAGATCAAGGAATGAAAAGATTTCAAACCAGCCAAATGAAAATATCACAATATCTGTGTGATGGAATAATCACAGATGGTGTGGGTCCTTTTCGTGCAATGTGTTGTTCTGTTCATCTGCTCCTGTGAAGACTGATCATGTAGACAATTTCCTCGCCTTTATTGCTTTCGTGTATGCCGACTCACCCATCTTATTGCGTCCCAGCACTGCTGTCATGGCAACAAAATCACGTCATGTTTCTGAGGTCATGGCAACGGTGCAAATCAGCATTGTTGCTGAGGAAAACAAGGAGCTGACCCTTTTTTTGGCAATGGATTTTGCAAATGCAAAACATCTCAATGTTGATATAAAAGCTACTTTTCTGAGGAAGAACAACTGTGACAGTTTAAAATAAAGGTGACTACATACGTGTTCAATCAGTGCAGACATAAGGATAATATTAGAAGGCGCCTTTATTCCTCTACAGAATTAAAACCTGATGAAAGAATAACTGATCACATTCTCTGCACAATAAAACTGCTCGGCTACAGTTTCTGTTTCCGTGGAGCAGTGTAGAAAATGGTAAATCTTTCTTCTTCAGGAGAATTTAGGGAGAAATGTGGCAGCTTTTTTGTGTTATCCCCTGAAAGGCTGCTTTGTGTTTACTATCATGTGTATGGGGGGTTGGGCTACATGCAGGAGCTGTAGCAGAACAATATAGGCCTAGTTCTCGTTATTCAATAAATGTGATTATAGCCAGGCACGAGAGCAGCCTGAGCAGTAGTGAAGCAGAGGCACATGCTTAACTGTTCTTTGTTTAGCACTCAGGCCTGTCTCAAACAGTGACTCCAACATTATCTGGAGACCTTTTAGTTATACAGCTTTTTGACAAATCTAACCTTGGGGACCCTGTATAAATCTGTTCATGAGCGTATTCATACAAAATGGTGTTTAATAATATGCAATATTTTTTTATGAAGAGCAGCCTTTTAGTCCTGGTCAAGACTTATTCAGTAATTCCTTTTCATGGAATCCTTAAAGCAAGATGACTCCAGTTTTCCAGGGAGTTGATCAGTGAGCAAGTGGGCCTTGGATACTTTATGATTCAGTACCCTGAACTCTTTCTGGAGTAGATTAGCCATGTGTTCAAGGTCACCATGATGATCTACAGGCGAGCCACCGTCTTAACTGAAAAGATAGGGTTGTACCTAAAAGTAACTAACTAACTAACTAACAATAATCTGTCAGTACAAGACAGCTCCCCCCTCCTCTGTCTGTTTGAAATACTGACTGCTTTTGACAGAGATGTTGCCATCTAGTGGCTCTTCAGTGCTCGTGTGTATTAACCTCAGAAAGGTCCAGTCATATCGCTCTCTTTCTTACTTTTTTTTTTAGGGATTAGCCCCATCAGCCCCATCAGTGATGCACCCTGGGATACCACTGCAGACAGGAAGCGGTCAGTTTGGATGCAACGATTCATTTCAGCAGGCACTCATTCTGTGTCCCCCAACCATTCAAGGTGGGAGTTGTAAATCTTCATTTCCCTTGTTTATTATTCTTCGTGGTTGCAAGACAAAATATCTTAAAGTCACATATTTCCTGTCCATTGTCCCCGCAGGAATCCCCACCAACACAGCTAAACCTGCAGGCTTTTCTGTTCGAATGGAGGCTTCTGTGCCTCTGGTCACTCAAGCACCCCCCATCCAGCCCATACAAATCAGACCCGGAGTCATCACACAGGTAAGGGGCTATCAAGAATAGGAATGATGGTAGTAGCTTCACACAACTTCACGTCAGCGCGCTTTTCAAATGGAGGCTGGCAAACTGCAAGCAGGTTTTGAGTCGACAACCTACCATGCACAGATGCCTTTGATATCAGCCCTCCATATGAATTTCACATGTAATAAAAGTCCTGTGAATGCAAAAAAGCTATAGAGGTCAAAGAAATTAGGTTTGGATAGGGCACAACTTGGCTTCATCAATAAGTGTAGATCTGCTAAATGTGTTAAGTAAATGTATTTGATGAAATTTTATACAAATCATTTAGAAGGATGAAAAACACTCAATGTAACTGCTTTGCTTCTCTGCACTTCAACAGGCCTGGTCAAACCGTGCACAGCAGATCTTGGTGCCCACTTGGCAGCAGGTGACATCAGTGCCCCCGCCCCCAACCACTTTGGCATCTGACTCTGTGGCGGGCTCACAAAGATTGGGTGACTGGGGGTAAGCAGTTCGTCTGTTTCTGAGGGCAACAGCACAATACCTTTGTGAAACATTATCTTCTTTTGACGTGTTCCTTATAATTTTAATATGCAGTGTTATCTAAAGCAACATGTATAAGTGCCTTATTACCTTTTACTTGCCATGTACACCCTTGGGAATGGCTGTGCTGCTCTGATAACAGCACGCTTGCTCCCCTGAATATTAATGATCGATGAGTCACACATGTCCCTGGGGACCAGTGACTGAGACCATTTTGTCAGTAATGGTGCTAAAGGCGTTTGGCTTAATGTTCTGTTTCCTTAATGCAGGAAAGTGCGTCCCCATGGTAACCATTACAGCTCCATGATTGCACACCCTCAGCCATTCTTAACCAACCAAATGACCATGTCCACCCACCAGCCAATCAACATCGGCATTGCACATGTGGTGTGGCCGCAGCCAGCTGCCAACAAGAGAGCCAAGCCTTGTGTGAACAGGTAAGACACGTTTGTCTTTCCTTTTTGCAACTAAAACACACACACACATACACTTAAAAGGGTTCTTTCTAAAAGTGACTTGTTTTCTCCAACAGGGGCAGCAACTTCTCCCAAAACACGAACGTCCAAAATTTAGCATGCCAGTCCCCAAAGATGGCCGATACAGCAAAGAATGTGCAGCAGGTAGAAGCCAGGTGCCCAGAGGAAGGCCGTACTGCTGGAGAGGGTCGAGGAACAGAGCAGGTGGAGGAGGATGATGAGAACTGCTGTAAAGTGGAGCCAGACTGTGAGGAGCTTTCAGTTTCACAGGAGCAGCGGCAGGCCATGGTCATCTCTGACCTAGCTAGCCCAACCGTCAGTGTCATCAGTATCAGCAGTGATGAAGAGGAGAGCGCACAAAGACACTCAATGGGGGAGTGAGTACTGGCCATCAACTCCTTCTGATTATATTTCTAAAATGTTGGGTCTTCTTTTCTTTATTTTCGTTTTTCATTTTCTGATTTACTCTCTCTGCACACAGGTGTAAGGGTAGTGCAGATTGTGAGGCATGTCAGAGCACCGTCAGTATGGAGAGAGTCTGTTCCCTCAGCAGTCCAGACAGCACGCTCAGCACCAGCTCTTCAGCCTCAGCCCAGTCCAGCAGCTCACCCTGCAAACACCCTAACAGGTACGGTCAACGCAACTGATTCAAACAAAGCTCCTACAAATGTTTTTCCTGGTTCCACATCAGTTGCTCCACCACAACAAACAAGGTAACCATAACTTCCTTCCTCGCTGGTTGCAGTATGTCAGACGACGAACAGGAGAGCGGTTGTGACACAGTGGACAGCTCGCCCGCTTCAGACGCCTCTGGCCATAGCAACAGTCCCTTCGCACAGCGACGCTTCATCGCCGACAGCAACCAGAACTGCGAGCCCCGTGTTGCGTGCGTTGCCCCGGAGACCGAGCCCAGCAAGCCAACAGTTCGCACTGTTGTGGTGCCTCCAATGAGAGTGCAGAACAACAACAACAACTACCCTGCTGTCAATGAAACATGTGGGAACACAGGTAAAACCATTAACAGTAATCTGTTTAATTTTTTACATTAACTTTGAACTTACCTCATCGTGTATAAGAGGTTTCAAGCTTAATTGCTGACATTTGTGATTTGTTATACATAGGAACTGCTGGAAGTGACCGTGGCCAGTGTATTATACGCGGGTTATGTCTAAACCCAAATTATCAAATGAATAAAGCACATGACATGGCGCTTTTTCTTCTGCACACTCAGTTGCTTTGTGTCTGAAGTACACTCTGATGGTGTTATCCACTCAGAAGACTAGCAGGTGCATGAGCAGGTCATGCTAGCTCCAGTCACCACTGCTGCTGTCTGCTCCACAGGTCACATGGCCTGGGATTATGCTGTCTTTGTAGACCACAGAGGTTCTCACAGGTGATTATGGGTGACCTGCCCTGAAGTAACTGCTCTGGAGTGTATATTTGTTTGCTGTCATCACTCTTTACTTTGGCTCCAGACTGACTCTGAGTGCCCCTGTATCTGTGTGGATGTGCACTTCTTAAAGCAACATAAGACATGCGTAATTGCCCCAAAATGTTTAATTTCCTGGATAAAAATATTCAAAACATAGATGTCAAGCAGAGAACACAATACATTTTCTGGCTGACATAAAAAATGAAGGTTTGAATGTTTTTTCTGGTGTTTAAGTAGAGTTACGCATGCTATATGTGGGCTTTATTAACAGCTGTGGTCATTGGGACATCAGCAACTGAATACATTTAAAAGCTAACTATTCATAGGTATTATAAAGTTGAGGGTTTAACTGCAAATCCTCAGAAAAAATCATAGTCATATTGCTTTTTTAATGTCAGAGGCACCCCCAAACCTCAACCATTGCAATGAAAGCCCCACATAAAAGGGCACAGTTTGCTATTCTAGTGCTACCAGGTGTATTTATAGCTGATGGTCTGACCCCACTATAAGCTCTGTGAACAGGCTTAGTTACCAACTCCTCCCAGATCCCCCCAAACATATCTATTTATAAACACCGAGATCATATTCAGTGGACAGATGCCGCCACGTTTAAAGGTTTGGACCTGATCAAACACAGCTGAAATCACTGCTAAGCCTGAAAAGCCTCCTGCCACAAATGTTGCCATTTTTGTCTTTTGCCTGTCCTTATTTACACTGTGATATTGATAGTGGGACATCAAATTGTCTGCATTAACGCGTCATCTCCGTGTCTCTGTGTGTCTCCATCCATCCCCCTTTGCATGACCTCCTACTTCAGTGTTAGAGTCTTCATGCCAGTCCAAAGGGCGAGGTATTCCTGGGCGACAACATCACCACTCGACACCCCTCCTCAACAGGCCGCAGAAGATCACCCCTGCATTCCAGCCCCAGCAACAGCAGCCTATAGGCTTTGGGCAGGTGAGTGCACGCAGTCGCGTATATTACACAATCATGAACACATGTACAGAAAAGTACATACACATGCTCAACTTTTTCTTGAGGGTTGTTGGCTGCAGAGGGACATTAAGCCCCATTGATGTAGCAGAATATTCATTTGTATGGTAAAGAAAATTGGTGTTTATTTAAGGTACCAAAATATACTTCTTCTTCATAAGAAATGATGTACCACTATGGTTTAATCATTGGTCGATGTAATGCTGAGGACATGGGGTCCCACTGAACACAACTGGCAGTGTTAGCTTGTAGGAAGTGCCGTCTTGTAACACTGGCTTCTCAAGTCATTGTGCCTGTCCTTTTTTCTGGAAGGTGAAGAAGTTTGCAAATCGTACCAGAAAGTGCCAGTTCTTAAGTGGTTTTGACTATACTCTGTACGTTCGGGTCATAAAAAGCACATTTGAATTGCAAATTTTTCCTTTTTTATAGCGGAGCAGCCACCAAGAGCACACATCATACTGTAAATTGAACTTAATTCATCTGCCACAGTAGCTTTTGTTGCCATGGAATCGACCAGCATGCTCAAAATTGTGCACTGTTGGTGGGTGAAGGGTGAAGGCATTTTACTGTCATACAGCCTTCTTCATAGATTGCCAGCCAGACAAAGAGATTGAATAGAGTATTATAATGTTATACAAAAAAGATTCAGATGAGGTGAAATTCAGGATTGTTAATGACTAGAGAGAAATATAATGATTTCAGACATAATATCAATTTGAAAAAATGTGCGCACAGCAGCATCTAGTGGCTCTTAAAGACAAGCTGTAGATGACGGTGGTGAATCTGATGAGCCAGATATTCTCTCCTTCAGGTGCAGCATTTCGGTTCCTGCCATCAGGAATGGAACGGCAACTTTGCCCACCGGAGACCACAGGCCTACATCCCTCCCACCATGCATGGGCACACATTTACCCTGTCCCACAGCAGCCCAAACCACACTACGGGCCCCCACCCCCACCTTGGGGGCCACCCGCACACCCAGCCCACCTTACTGTCTTACCCCCCGTCTGGTCCTCTGGTCACGGCTGCACCCGTGGCCCACCTCCTGGCTTCTCCCGTAGCCTCCCGCCCCGTCCTGCAGCCCACCTACAGCATCTCCCACCCGGCTGGCATCGTGCATCAGGTCACAGTGGGCATCAACCCCCGGCTGCTGCCCTCCCCCACCTTGCACCCCCAGGGCCAATTCAAGCCCCTCTTTCCCCCGCATTCCTACATTGCCTCGCCCGCCTACGCCAGTTTCCCTCTCAGCCCCACCAAAATAAACCAGTACCCTTACATCTGAGCATGGCTGCCCAGGTTCCCTTTATACCACCTGAGGGCTAAGTTAGCAGGGCAAAATCTATCTTAAACCACAAACAACATGGTTTTCATTTCCAAAACCATGGCACAACCACAGAGAGAGCAAGCTATTTTTTGAATCATCTAGACTTGGGTGTAATTGAACTTCAAGCTTTAAAAAGGAAAAAAAAAAGAGTTCCAATGGTGGAGATGATTTGGGCAAAAATTAAGAAGGAAATAATGTATGAATGATTGAATGAAAGAATGAATGAGTAGTTAAACTCACACTTAATGTGTTTTGCACATTTGATATATATCTTTGCATTGGATCTTCTACGAATACTCCTCAAAACAGGTAAAATAATTGGGGTGGTGTTGAATAGTTAGACTTTGCACCCCTGATCCCAGCTATTTTTCTATATTGCCTTCTTACGTGTGCAAGACACATCCATATTTGTAAAGCCATCCCAGTCTCTAGCTCTAGATCGACAGATGCACACATTGTCCACAGTGTATGTTGTACTGCGTTTGAAGTATTTGTACCTTTTCGGTGTCTTTTGGTGTTAGCAATGTCAAGTCAATTAACCGATTTATATAGGGTTGTTCCTCACACTGCATGTGGTCTTGCATGAGCAAAAATGTAAACGGAAAGATGCATAGACGTTGCTCTTATTGTTTGTGTCACAAGACTCGCTGCATTGTATAACTGTCCCCAGCCATAGTGCCTTACATATTTGAGGTTGTTAATGTTACTACTTATATATGACTATATACATGAATATTAATGTACTGGACTGCAGCACTTGAAATTCCAATCAGTCGATGCATCCTATGTGTGAGTATATATGCACACGTGTATATGTCCATGCATAGCCTGCATGGATGTGATGTATCGCGGATAGCGGTGCTTATCTTTTGGAGTCAGTGTATATTTCAGTGTGTAGTGAGTTACTTTTCTGTTCTTACAAGAAGAACAGCATGCTTTGCTGTTGCGAATGCTTACTGTTTCATTAAAAACGTTTGTTTTTTTTTCTTCGTTCTCCCTTTTCCCGAATGAACTAGTGTACAAAGTGCAAGTACTGAGTATTGCTTAATATTTGATAATCACTTTCTATTTACTGAAACTATTATTACAAGCAGTATTTGTACTGTTTGATGAAACTGCAATACAATCTAAATAGTCGTTGATTCGTTTTCTTTTTCGTCTTCGTATTTTCATTTTTAGTGTTTTCACTTTGTTTCTTAGATGTTTAGAAGTGTGGTGGGCATGGCTTTGATTAGGTAAGGAAAAAATGCAAATTAATTCACGGTATGGAATTTTCTAAGCCTGAGCAAACCATGCAGTATTCGATATACACACATATATGGACATATATTATAGAGCTAGACTATTTAGTACAGATGCTTGATAAGGTGTGAGTTAATTGTGTGCAATTCTCTCATTTATGCATGTGTGACAAAGTTAACTTTTTCCCTTTACATTATACCATTTGTTAAAGGCTTAAGGCTCATCGGTGTCGACTGCTTATTTTATACATTCCGTCAGGGAGGATATATACATATATATATATGATGGTAGCACCAGTCTATATATATGTAGATATGCTGTGTGTGCATTTTATCTGTTCATTTAACTAGTTATGTGTGTATTTTTTTGTCTTTTATTTTCAAATGAAGTTGCTTGTGCAGCACCAAAGACTGTAATTCATTTCCTGAGCAAGGTAGCTATTCTGTTTGCATAGACCTCAGTTATACTGTAGTTGTAGAATGGGGGTTAAATTAAAACAAACAAAAAAATTGTATTTAAAAAAAAAAAACGGCCGAGGTTTTGTCTAGCTTATTGGGCAATTAATAAGTCGTATCATTTCTTTCTTGAATGTATCATAGATAAGCTGCTATATGATGATTGCCACTTCGATAGCTGTGAAATTAGGTGATTTCTCTGAGTTTAAACCTAGCGTTGCTATTTTTGTATAGGTCCCTAATTATCTGAAATAGAAGTGGTTTTGATTTTTGTGTTTTGCGTTCATATTTGGAGTGTCATTGTAACTACTGTATTGCTGATGATGAACATTAGTTGCATTTGTTGTTTCTCGGGGTGTGTGTTTTTGCATCAGTATTTTATCCTTATTAACCTTTCGGGCTCATCACTGCATATAAATGATGTATCGATGTAACTTAATTTTTGTATGTTTTCATATTGACGTTTTGTACACATCTAAAGCTGTAGCTTGCAGGATTGATTTAACTTTTTCATTGAACGTGTATGCGGTATACAACCAGTGCTCTCCTGTGTGTTACAGCAGCACTGGGAGACGCCAGAAAAAAAAATCCATTCTGTTCATCGAGAAGCTTCTGTAATGTTTACACCAATTACACGCAAACACACTGGCCACTTAGCACTCATACAGGTAGTTAGGCTTGTAAGGGTTTGGGGTGATTAGACGGTGTGTCCAAAAATGAATTCAGCCCAATGTTTCTGTTCCAAACTAATGTTTTACAACTTGTTTTACTGTTAAATTGATTTCAACAAATATTTATTGCAACCTTTTTAACTGTTCAATGTTATATCTGGCTAGAATATCAGATTCACAGTTTGTTATTCTAAACTGCCTTGTGTTCAGATCGCTCTCCCCTTTATGAGTGTCTCATATCAAAACGATGTTTTGTCAACGCAAAACTGTGGCCATTGTCATGTGTTCCTTACCGAAATTGAGACAGTGTGAGCAGCACTGTGTATGTGCCTTGAGCTTCAGAAAGTGAGAATTCAAGATGGTGACTCCTCAACTCGTATTTGAGGAGGAAAGCGTAGAATCCACCAACAGTCCGTTACTATATAGAGTAAACAGTCTTTTAACGGCCACACAACCAGAAATATAAAAACAAAACACAAAATAGGACTTCATCACAGTCATTCCAGGGACTCGTACTCCTCTTATCAGCTTGTAGACGCAACAGAGGACATGTACACGGTGGCGTTGCTCGTCTTGTTTCAGATAGCCGCCACCAAAGCCTCTCCGTGACACCACACAAGAAAACACACATACACTTTGAATGATATGACACTCAACTATCTTTGGAAAGTCACTCTGGCTGAACAGCAGATGCAATACTTTACATTGTGCGGTCATTGCACCACCAAGTGTTCTTAGATAATCTCCATGCTTTACATTACCTTGCATGTACACCTTAGTTGCTTCACTTTGTCTGCCTAGAAGCTGTCTGCTCAGAGCAGCTTTTCCATCATGCAAGTTGAGGCTGAGCAGGAGTAACCAGAGCACAGTTGACAACACTGGCCTTTAAAAATCATTGGAGCCGTGCTTTATATCCAGTCTTATTTGGATGTTTATTCTGTGTTCTGGATGGAAACTGCTCTGTCAAGGAGATTATTGTGATTTCTCTGCACAGTCAAGTCATGAGTGCAATAGTCCACATTTAAACACTGACATTGATATGGTTGTATGATTTTTTTTTTTTTTTTTAAGCTTTTCTTTTTATCTGTACGCTTTACTGATCATACTCGAGTATCATTTTGGGAAAGAAGGCTTATGATGACAAGGCATGAACTTGGCACATTAGTGCTTGAAATAGTTCCCCAATAATAAGCATGTGAAATGTAATCTGTGTTTTGATTCCTCCAAAGGTATTCACCAGCAATGCGCCTGCATAAACTCTCCCATACTTGTTAGGAAAAGAATGGATGCAAGAGGAGAGAAATCTTAAAACTGTTTTTAATTTTACACACGATTGACACCTTGGGTTTATGGATAACTTTTTTTTTTGAGGATTCATGTAACATTTAACAGATAAATCGTTTGTAAATTACTACTATTAAAGTTATGACTTTGATATCAGAAAACAAATCCTCTGCTGCGGTATTATCCTTTAGAGATGTTAATTCAGGGTCTGTTTTAGTCTAAATGTACTACTGTGTTACTATTTGATTTGATTTGATGAGGTTTATTTTACTCAAACTCTTATTTTTCTGGTCATCTGTATCAATTTCAGAGTTAATTCACACTGCAAGTTATGGAATCATCTGTTTAGATTGCTCATCAAATAGACTTGATTATGAAATCTGAACTGTTACTGTTTTAATACCTGTAGATTTTTTGTGGCTTTGTTTTTGTTTTCGTTTCATTTTGCTTTTTTTATTTTGTGCTACACTAGTTTGCCATGTAGCAATTGCACTGTGCAATATTTACAGTATGAGGACTGGGAAAACTAACTCTATGGATGTGATGTCTCTTTACAGTTTGCGATAGTGTTTCCTCTCTAGTTCTCAGTGATTTAGGTGTGACCAAGCCTTCTCTACTTTGTCACATTAAGCGGGTTTTCCAGGTGACTCTTTTGGTGAGTGTCAAAATAAGACTTTATGGTGTATTATTGTTAAGATTCACTTTGAATTAAAAAAATCTATTGATGCAGCTCTTTTGGACTGGGTCTTCTTTCCCATCGTTTCATTCATTCAATTGGTTTGCTTGTATTGCAAACATACATGATGGACAATGAATCTAACTTATATTACAGCTTGTACACCGCACATCAATGCTGCTTAGTAACTGTGGCACATCATATTCCTGTTGTTTTCAATCAACGTTGCAACTGATGGTTTTATTCACATACATATAGTTAATTGAAATGGAAATTCTTTTGTGGTGATGGATTTGATTCCTGGCCTATATCACAAAATGCTAAGAAAAAAGTGCATTTCCAAGAGCCCAATGTGACAACCTTAGATTCTTTGGTTTGTATTGTTCAAAACTCAAAGATATACAATTTTAATCGGATAAGAAGAATTTTAATTCTATACCATGATCTATACAAACAATAGCCACAGATGATGACCAGAACGGCAGCAAATCCCCACATTTTTGGGTTGTGGAGCCAGACCGCATTTGGTATTTTAGATTAATTAAATATTTTAAGGATTAATTGTGCATCAAAATTGTTGTGGATTAATTTTCTGTCATTTAAATAATAGATTATATAACTTAGCCTTTCCGCTCCACAAACATTACATAGAAATTGGAACATTCCATGGCAGTTTCATTATAGCTATGCAAACGTTATAATACTGCCTTTAAGCATTATATTGAAGTACTTTAAAATAAATATAAAATGATGTAATTAATGTAATTATTAATACATTATTCATTTATGTGAATGGGGATTGCCTGATATTTCTACCAGCCTGTATTTTTTCTGGGTCTGTGCTGACATCTTGTGGCGGTAAGGACGTACAGCAGACGTCCGTGTGTCTGCATCAGACAATCACATTTTCAGGTAGAAATGACTGCAGCCCCCAGGACACAGTGCAGGAAATCATGCCTGTTAATGGATGTGGGAAGTAAAACTGCAAAGTCACCTTTTTGAATATTAATCCAACGTGTGTGTGTCTTAAATGTAGCCTGCTCCATATGGAGTCCTGCATGGCTTCCTCCCCCCAGCAGAGGTCGTGCTACCGGCTGCTCGCCTTGACTTTCTCCTGACAATTAACAGCAGAGAGGCTAATTTGCTCAGTTTGACCAGGGGGGTGTTAGACTTTAAATCAGTGACCCAGCAGCTTCCATATCCTTAACTTTTCGGCTAAACGTCCCCCGGGCACACCCAAATGTCTGTCATCCATCTGGAGCAGGTCTGTACGAGGCAGTTTACCGCCAACAGCTAAATGTCAAACCTTTGGCAAAGTGTGCGCGCCTCCCTGCGCCACTCGGTGCTGATGGGTGGACCGAGCGGAGCGGAGCGATAGGGCGCATTTCTTAATTTCCCTTCAACGCCGCTTCCCCCCTCCAGCCCTGGACACCACGACGAGACCGCGGGACCGCTGTGTTTCCCGTTCACGCACGAGGATAGATCCAATGTATTATTTACGACCGAAACTTCAGCAACTTATCCACTGGATATGGCTCCCGGTTTGAGGAGTGGGCGGACAGGTCACCCCAAAGTGGTGGGAGCCGGCGGAGCGGACCCCGGTGGGCGCTCGCCTCGAAGGACGGATGCCGGAGCAGAGGGGAGGTGTTTGAGGACCAGGTGGCGAGCCGGAGCAGCGGGGATGCTTGCAAACTGTCTGCTGTCTGTGGGGATGCTTTTACTTCTTGTCCGGTGCGCTTTGGCCGCAGAGGGTAAGCACACTGCCGAGCTATCTGCTCCAGCAAAACACATGCTGATGTGTTGCATTAACCTCTGTAAACCTGAGTGACATCTATTGTGCTGAGTTGGGAACATATTGGGTGGAAAATGGGTCTTTTGTTTCGCACAGGCGGCGTTTTGTCATCCGCACATTTATTGCTGCTGGGTGCATGATTCACATACAGACTGTATGGATGGCTCGGTAGCTTGCTGTAGGCTATCATTTTTATGAAAGAAAAAACCCTGTTTTCCAGACGCCTATTGCTTTTTGCATATTTGAGATGCATGCAGAAGGCTGTTATTGCATTGGAATTTGCGCAGGCAGGCAGTAAGTCCGAACAGCGATTATTCAGGATCCATTCCCCTTGCTGACCGCACTGACATGATATGTTGTGTGAGAGGTGGTGTTGATGCTGGACTGCCCTGGCTTTGCTTGTATGTGATGTAACTCTCTTGTCACCTACTAATCTTTCCACCTGAGCCTGACGCCAGTCAACTCTTTTGTCTCTCTGATCAGATTGCACTGCACATACCTTCAATCTCTGCCTCCCCTCTGCAGCTGGACTCATTAGGAGCCATCTCAGCCTCAACTTTGTCTCTCACCCAACTTCCCTTCCCCTTTGTTCTGCAGCAGGCATTTCATTGTGCTTGCATTTGCATGATATTAAACGTTATTACTGTGTGTAATGAGCTGAAGGGAGTTTTTATTCTGGGAATGCAATGCAGTCACAGGACAGTCAGTGTTTCAGAGCATCTGGGTCAGCACTAATGACACACATACTGTAGCCCACTGGAGGTCTGTGTGTCTCTGGCGGCATGAGAGGCAGCTGGGGTAAGGCTGGCCGACATAGCTGCCCTTCAACCATGAACGCTTGAAGAAAAAGGCTTGACTGCAAAAGACAATTAGTCTGTGCATGTGCACTGTTTTGGCTGCATCACCCTTTCTTGCCCCTCATGTGTCTATTTACACCACCTCAGTGCGGATGGCATCTGAAACAAAACAAGATGTTTAGTGCAAGTGTTGAGTGTGTGTATCCAACAGTAGCTCCATCACCTCCCTCCAGTCTGCAAACTATGATGTAGTGGCTGCTAGTCTCACCTCTGCTGATGCACTGCTACAGTAGCAGAGTCTCCTCCTCCTCCCTCCCACCTCCACCTCCTCCTTCTCACAGTCAGCACATCCATTCTTAAACACATGAGCCCAGCAGCAGCAGCAGCAGCAGAAGCAGCAGCACCTGAGCTATACAGTACATATTTGGTGAAAGAGACACCAGAGTCCTTTTATTATTCACATACATCAGTATCTAGGGACAGGAAACTGCACACCTAGACTTTAGTCTCTTATGTAGATAGAAGGAAATGGATTTACTGAGGAGAAATGTTGGATTCTGTTGGCTTTTAAAGTGGATGAATGAATATTTACATTGGTTTATGTGCAGCATTTTAGTAGTGCTACTGTTTAAAAACATGGAGGATGCTCTCCTAGCTCAACCATGACCCGGGGTTACCTTACAGTCACAATATGTTTTTGTGCATCTGTTAAGGTAGCAGTTTCTAACAAGTAGCCTCTGCCCTCATTTTAAATGACATTCTGTAAATGGTTCAGTAAGGATTTTAATGTAATGAATCTTCTCATTGATGGTTCCTTATGGATCTTTAACGGGATTCATTATTCAGTGTATTAAGGACGCACCCATTCTGATACACTGGGTCTGTTTTGGTGCAGGAACTCACCTTGTTAAATGAATCAGGTATAGAGCTGTCATGTGACTTGTCTTTAAGCCACCGTAGTTCAATGCATATTTTAGGTGAAAGGACACTAAACCTGCCTGGAGGGGCATACATGAACGAAACCTGGATTTGTGGATTATATTCAGCTCTGGAGTCTATCAGCTCAAGTTTGGCGTTGTCACAAGTAGGGTATGAATACAGTAGGCTAAGGAACCATAACTTTGACCGCAACAAGCGCTTCCTGCCAATAGGTGTTGTTTTGATTTCGGCTTATTGTGTGACATCAACTCCAGCAGCTTTTTAGGCTATGATGTATGCAACATCCTTTAATTTTAGTTGTTATTTTGCCTTCTGATTGAACAGAGACAGGACAGACGGAGAAGTTAAATGGTGATATCTTGAAATAAGGATTTCAGTCCGGATTCAATCAAACTTTGATTAAATAGTTTCAGCCAAATGTATGTACTGGTACATTTATATATATATATTTAGGTCTGCTTATGTTACTGCCTATTTAATTGATGTCTCAGTTGGTAAGAAGCTTAAACTTTGCCAATGGCCACTCAACTGGTAAGACCGCATGTACAGTGTACAACCATCTACATCCATTTACAACTAAGCCATTTAAGTGATTAGTCGATTAGCAGAAAAGTAATTGGCAACTATTTGAAAAATATTTTTGAAAATAAAAATGTTGAATAAAAGTTTTGGTCCAAGACATTTGAAGATGTCACATTAGGCTATTCATAGCATGCCTAAGTAATTCATAAGACTTTTTTCCTTGAGCTTCCAATAGAGTGGTAGAATGAATAAAAAGATGGCTTTCTACAGAATTCAGCATATTTTCCAGCTTCAGAAAAAGACCTGTATCTCCTCACACTTTTCATCATATGTAGACATGTGTAACACATATGGGCAATTTGGGGTGGCCTAGCAGCCAACCCAAGCTTGTCACCTAATGTCAAACTTCCATTTCAAAATTGATGGTGTTTATACACTATATGTGTGCTGGTCCTGGAATAGCTGTGCTACAGAATAAGATTAACAATGTAAAACATTAACTTTATGACCTGAATCTTAATAGAGAAAATGTTGACTTAAACACCCTCTCCCTTCAGCTAACTGATTATTTAGTTGCAGATATATCATTAACCCTATCTTCTGATTAGATGACTTTATTCACATATTAAATGACATGAAACATGATTTCAATGAGTTCTTTATAGTGAGCTATACATATTTTGGTATTTTCGGTAGTTGCTTGATCATCAGCCATTAGAATGAATGTAATGATGACCAGAAGGTCTTTTCTTATATTGACCACACATCTAATTATGCCTTTGGGTTGGGAAAATCACATATCAGGTGGTCTAGTTGATGTCCATTTCACTGCACTGCTTTTTCTCATATTCCGATAGGTCTGAAACACTGTCTCTTTAAGCCCCCCTCCTGAAAAAACCTAGTCTCTGTTGCTCTGATTGCTTCTGCATTTGCACTCTTGACTCCTCTGCATTGACACTGCAGCCAGGGAATGACTGTGAAGGCACTGTAGTGGCCCTTTATACCTGTAATGTACTCTCACAGTATGTATATAGCAGGTAGACCTGCTTTGAAATCAAACAGGAAATGGAAATCTCACTTTTTTTAATAGAATGGGACCTTTAAAATACAGTCTGGCATCAACCGTCAATGTCATGTTGGCTACTCCTCCACAGTGGCTGAACTAGTGAACACCAGTATCAGCCTCAAAAGTCCAGTATCGGTCGACTGCTGTGCTCATGTGCATGTGTGTTTGTGTTTGTGTGTAAGTTTATTGAATGAAAATCATCCTCAGTTGCTGTGAGCTGGTAACATCCTGACTCACAGCTTCATCCCCTTGATGTGTGAAACCGGTAAAACATGTGGTTACTATGGGAACGACAATTTTTTGTCCAACAATAAACCTTTCCCCCCCTTAAACCCTTCGACAACCAGTAGAGCAGAGGACAGTGTTGGTATCTTGAGTAATGTGGCTGCAGAGATGAAGCAGTTAGATTGATCTTTAATACACTTGCAGGATTTCTTGTCTGGTTTATGGCTTTCTCATTAACGCAGCTTTTGAAATTATGCTCAGCAGCAGCTGGAGGACACACAGAAGAGCAAGCTAGGCAAAGGCATCTTTGGTCCTTTCTCAATCAAATGACTTTCTTCTGACGTCAGCTCTGTTTACTCTCTCTATCACAGCCCGCCCATTGCTTATGACTGCTGACGGCTCGGTTTAACGGGGGTTAACCTCACAGACCTTTTGCTGTATGAGATGCTATCCCTCAGCTGTTGCCAGTCATCACTTTCAGCTTAGGAATTCATTGAAAAGAGACATGACAGTAAGATTCAGAGCCATTTCCTATTTGCAATGCAGTCTGGGGCTTTTAGCCTGCGTGAAATGAATACTCGACAAATGAGAGGTACTCATCTTATCAAGAACTGTATTGCGGCGAATATATTAATATCAGAAATGTTTACTCCCTAATATGGGTAAAAAAAACAGCATCGGTCGGCCTGTAATGATAAATTCATCATATTGAATTACCGCCCAGCCCTGGTTTGCCTCTATTTGTTGTTTTGTGTGGTTCAGTGTCTTGCAGTTTTCTCTCCCTTTGTCTAGCTCAGCCTTTCAAGGGCTGCCACAATAGTTAATGTTAAAATGCATTCCAGGAATTGGTTTTAAAAAAACGCCCCCATGACTCACCCTTGGTCTGATGACCTGTCTGCGGGAGGTCTGGGTTCCCAGAAGCGCATAGAGGAAACACTTTCCCTGTTTATTTCCCTCGTTTCACCTCATTGCTGTGATTTAACGTACAGCAGTTAATTATGTTGTGGGTAAAGCATGTCAAGAGGGCTTAAGATGTATGTGCATGTGTGTGGAGTGTGTGTGCGCAGTCAAGATAGATGGTGTCTCTTCAGGTGGAGCTTCAGCTGAGTGTTTTATTGCACTCAGCCATGATGCAAACATTTGTCTTTCTGAACAGACAGATATCAGATTGAAAAGTCAATTTACAAAACCAGTGATTCAAAAAAAGAAGCACTGTTTATGTTCTACTCCTCCATCTGTTTTCTTTGAATCTTATGCAGATATTGACAGGGAGACTGTGGGAGCTCTCGTCAACATAATGCATGAACTTTAGTGCCAGAACTGCAAAGGGCAGAAACAGAGTGTTGTCAAATAATAAAAATATATATTATTCCTTTTTAATATTAGTACAAGCAATAATTCGCAGCTCATAGGGCTGGTATGAGTATGTATCTGTCAGATCTTAAAGAAAGTCGAAAGGTTTCTCGTCTTCTCTCCTTCGCCGCTGTAAACAAAGCAGGAAGCACTTTTACAACACATAGATGTAATGATAAGACAGGCAAACAGGCTTCTAATTAGTATCTTGGACCATCTGCCTCACATTATCTCTGGTATAGTTCAGTGCAATCAGGGAATATTGTGCGTGTGTGTGTGTGTGTGTGTGTGTTTCCCTCCAGTATATCTCTGTACCTTTGTGCCTCTCTGTTCTCTCGTCTGTCTCTCTGTTTTGGCTGTTTGGTGCAGGTTGATGGCAGACAAAGGCTTGGCTCTGCTGCTGCTTGAGAAAGGACAGCAAGCTGCCTGATTTATTGGGACACACTGTATAATACACCACACTGCTCCTCACAAGGCTGCCGTTCACACCGCATCATATGGTACCATGGCAAAAGACAGCATGAGAGACCAGATTCACTGGGAAATATGTCTGATTATGAAGAGCAACTAGGAAGACATGAATATTTTGGTATGAAAAATCTGAATTATCTTGGCCAAATTAATTGTGATTCACGTTATAATCCTGATAATCATCAAACATGGGACTAAAACATACATCAAATGAGAAGATGGATTTTCTGTCATACTCTGGTTTGAGCTCTTACTTTTAGGCTGTGGCCAAATTATTAGGTCTATGAAAAGCTGTAATAAACTACTGTCAATTAGCAGTGGATAAATTCACAGTCAGGTTTAGGATAGGAAGAGAGGGACCACACCACACAGTGCTGACGTTATGCTATTTGTGAATATATGTGTATGGTAGCGAGCTAGATAACATTTTTAAATCTCTCGTGACGATTTTCATGAGATAAAATAAATATCGTCCTGTCCCATCACCGTAACATTGACCCCATCTTTTACAATTAATATAAAACAACTTGTTTGTGTCCAATAATGAATCTCTCGAATAATCCTGCGAAATTGTAAGATTTCTATCTGCCTATTGTACAGTATGAATGCAATTGTTGGAACCTCAAAATGCAAACATAATTACCAAACTTATGATCGGACTTTCCTATTGAGAAATGATTCAGGCCAATTATGGGGCTGGCTTTAATAATGCTTTTCTTAAAAAAAATTTAAAAGTACACAAAGGAAAGTGAAAATTTTTAAAGCACAGTTTGTTGAATATCACCTTAGCTTAACTTCTTTATAAAGACCAGTAATTTCAAGAAGAAGACTTATGAGTGATCCAAACTGAGATATTTATCTAGTGTTAAGAATAGAAGTACAATAGATCTTTTTCGTCATTGTTCATTCGCCTGAGCACATACAGAATCTGTCCTATGGCAGTGAGCAACAAAAAGAAGCAAATAGAAGTAAATGCGTCAATAGTAAAAAAGTAGTAAACGCAATAACAAGAAGACAAAGTTTAGTGGTCCCACTGTCTAAAGGTGTTTTTAATTATCTTGTGCTCAGGTTAAAGGAGGCATAGCTACACTGGATGTCCCCAGACTTCATGTAGCAATAAGGAAGATAAAGCAGTTATTTGTCTCACCAGTGGGTGATGCTTTCCTTATTAAGCATTGTGTTTAAGTGTGATTTATAGGATATGGCTTTATACTGTAAGCTATATGGGCCTTGGTGTGTTTTTTGTCAGTTACGAACAAGTGAACCCATTCTCTTGAACTTTGAATGATTTAATGTGAAAGTGAAAGATATGGATGTTAAAAATTTAAGAAGATTTTTACGAGAAGTGAATGAGGCTGCCTCAGACCAGGATTTAGATCCATGGTGTGCATAAATGAGCGAGACAGAAGGACGGAGAGAAAGAGAGAGGGAGATTTGCCTCTTCACAGACGGGGTCGTCAGTCACATTTAATGGTGTCACTGTCATTGTATCATATTTAGTTTTTGTCTACTATTGTTACAAATGAAAGTGCTAAATGTAATGCTAAGTGTAGCTGTAGGCTTTGCATTTTTACACAGATGCCTCTGTGGGCTGTGGCATTTCAGCTAATCCCTCTGAACCGCTGGAGGAGGGAATGTGAGCTCACTGACACATACAAACACTTTTATTACACTGAGCCTGCAAAGTGCTACATGCTTAGCGGCTAGCAAAGTGTGCATGCACACGTGCAATACATACAGGTGAGAATCACTAACTTCTCAGTAAAGCCTGTTGATTTATCACTTGTGTCTGTAATACAGTGAAATAACAATGCACACCCAAGCTGCTTTTAGCTGTTTTTTGGCCACTAGAGGGCAGAAGAACTCAGCTGATAATCCCTTCCCTGACAGTATTATTGTGTAATGGTGTTATGGCTAACATGCTAACAAACAGTTAACTACTTACGAATGTAGCAGGCACAAGTTAAAGGAGAAGTTGCTCTGTATTAATTCATGTACTTCTGTACTTACACTTGTTATTTATAGTGCATGACGTGCGATCACACTGATAGTATGGAAAAATACAGTTCACTGTGAGTACCCAGATGTTGTTCTGGAACGGTCGCAATCGTTGCTTTTTTTTCGTACATGGTGTGACCACCACCATATTTCAAACCTATGAAAATGGGGGACGGTGAACACCTAACTATACATATTTAAGTTATATGTGTTGTTTCCACTAAGCATACAGTACTGTAGATGGTTATTAGTTATTAATGGGTTCATTTTTCATTGAGTAACTGCTGATGGACCGTCATGTCTGCAGCTGACAGCTGACTGTCACCAGCTGATCTTCTGGGCCTCTGGTAAGTGTGGCTGTTGGTGATTAGAGATGAAGACATCGCTGCTCTGTCGAGATTTAAACACTTCACAAGTAAGCAGTGTACACAGTGTACTGCACTGAAGTGTACTAGATTGCTAGCTGTTAACCTTGCGAACCATGCCTGCTGTTTGGGGCTGGGGAAGTGATGCACAGTGGGTTTATATGAGATCATTTGTTCCAAAACATTGCTTGGAGCAGCTGATAATAGCAGGAAAACTGTCTGTTATTAAGCCTTTGTAGAGCTTCAGAGTGAGTTGGTAATTCTTTAAGGGTTTTAAAAAGCAACCTCTTTCACAATAAATGTAGACATGAGTCAATGTTAATATAGAAAACGACCAATGAATGGCACATTGTTAGTCTGTGACCCCTTTTTTCTGTGTGAGAATTCTCATGACCACAACTATGAGAGCATTTTCATATTGTCATGTAAATGTGAGTATTCCCTTCTTTTGTGTGCTCTAATTGGATTGTGCAGAAACTGGGCTAGAATGACATAATTCAGTATCTATTGACTTAGGATTTTTTGTGAAACATGTCAAGAGTTTTTAAAAAAAAAATGTAATATGTAGCAGTGTAGCATTTGTACTGACCATCCATCATATTACATGTGATATTGTAATATGATTTTTAACCTGCCATCCCCCCTCTCCATCACCTACTATCTGAACGCGTGCAGGGGCAGAGGGGTTGTTTAGTTCAATACATCAGTCTCCTCTGCCTCACACATTTACACTTTATTTGGAAGGTTTTGTTCAAGTAACAATCTGTGGGCCCAACCCTGACTTTGAAATATCAGAGCTCTAACAGCTGTTTATTGAAACATCCATAGCTGTGTCAATGGTACTAAAGTAACTGACAGATTTGTACATTTTGTAATTGCGCATTTTTTCTCTCAGTCCTGCCCTTCTGTCAGTTTCCTCCTGGATCTATAATGTTGTCTCAACTATATACCCAGGGCGGGGTCGGGGCTGTCCATGGGGCGGTTCTCCAGGTTAATGAAATTAATTGGGTCCATCCCCCCTGAAAAAAATCAACAAATCACCTACTACATATATCAATATCAGACATACACTGTGTATAAGTAATGGACAAAGTCACTGTGATGCCATCCATTGGTTTGTGGACAGCCCTATTGAAGCATCGAGTTCGGTGTTATGCCTGTCGCTATATTGCTTTGAGTCTGTCTCCATCTTTGTTTTTGTTTTTTGAAACCGGGAGAGACCATGAGATTTTTTTCTGAGGTAATAAACCTAGTGATAAATAGTCTCATTTTGTATTGGGATAGATAGACCTGGACCTCTTTTGCAACCAATGTAGTCGACCCCTGGTGGACTTGTGAAGAATTGCAGGCTTAAGGCACTTACAGGTTTGCTTCACTGCTCAGACTGGCAGGTTGCTGCCTGATAACAGAGACATTATTAGTATTGTAAAATTAGTTTCAGAAAGACGTTCTGTATAACAAACAACATCAGTGTATCAACCTCAGATATTGTTATTCAGCGCATAATGTGACCCCATGTAGTGTCCAGGTCCAGGCTGTGAGGTTGTTTGTGTTATAGTAACATGTAAAGTCTCTGAAGCGTCAGCGTCCCACTCGCAGCCTATAGAGAAGCCTTTGATTTTAAATCCCGGTGCAGGTTTAGAGTGGAGGCAAAGATGACAGCGTCAGTGAAGCATCAGGGGTGCTGCGGAGGGCTAAGCTGAACTCCGAGAGCATTAAAGGAAATGATCAACAGTTTTAGAAGCCTATCTTATTAATCAGTAATCAAGCTGTCGTAGGACTTTAAAGATGCTCTACTTACGGAATATAGAAGTGGTTTTACTGCTTGTACTTACTTTTATCCCATTTGGAGGTAATTTGACTTGCACAAACTACATTGGAGTATGTTGTGAGACATAACGTGCTAGAATATGACTGTAAAGATACATTTTCAAGCAGCACTTTGTACAATAGAGTATTTTTTAACAAACACAAACACTTATTGAAAAGCGCTCACTTTTCATAAATCTAAACCATGTAGTGTTTGTTTGATTTATGCCCTTACTTTGGAGTGCTGCAGTCACCCCCTAAGTCTTAAAATGAGACGGGCTGTTCCCCACAGGCCAATTCATTACTGGGATAATCCGAGTGTGTGGCTCCACAGAGCTAACCCTCTGCATACACACTGCAAGGCCTGTACACAGGCTCCGGCTCCTACTCATCTGTAGCAAATGTCTGTGCAAGCCTCAGTGTTTGGATATTAGCAGTGCTAGAATGTAACTAAGTACATTTGACGCAAGTTTTTTTGTAACACAAGTATTGTACCTAAGTGTAATTTTGAGGATCTTGTAACTGCCCCACTCCATCTCAGAGGCAAATATTGTACTCTTTACCTCTCTCTTTTTATTTTACAGCTCTAGGTTCTTTGTTTATATTTTGCATCAATAATCTAGATTTGCAAAAGGTCATAACATATAATTCAAGGTTAAACCCAGTAGTGTATCATGTAATGCAAAGCTGCACCTTTCCCAGCTACAACATTAAAGTGATGA
The DNA here is from genome assembly GCA_903364295.1 of Serranus cabrilla. NCBI lineage: Eukaryota > Metazoa > Chordata > Actinopteri > Perciformes > Serranidae > Serranus > Serranus cabrilla. The sequence continues at coordinate 297,850 of CAFUXE010001343.1, forward strand.
ATACAAATGAATGCATCAATAATTATAATTCAATCATATAATACATAATGATTCTGGGGCCATATTGCATGATGGGTACTTTTACTTTTTACACTTTTTACTTTTTTTTTTTACACTGTAGTAATGCTGCTTTTACTAAACTACTAAACTGTCCTCAAGGACTCCAAGCAAGTGTGTATTTGTGTGTGTGTGTGTGTGTGTGCGTGTGCGTGTGTGTGCGTAATTTGTGTCACGACTTGCTACTCTCAGCACTTTGTAACCTGCTGCAGAGAAAGAGCATTACTTTTGTTTTAATATTAAACGTTTTTTTAAAATTATGGAGCTACTGTATTGGATATTCAATTTGTGTCTTGATATCAAGGGTATTGCGTCAATATTTTTAAAGCTGCAAATACAGTACAGCAGGACTGGATCTATTGCACAGGAGACCTTGAGTTCAGTAATTAAATTACACCAATGAACGTGTCAGTTTTTCATCCGCCAAGCAAACAAGCAAAGTAAATTAACAATTAATATCAGTGAAATGCACTTTGGAGTGTGACAGTGTGTGTTTCTGACTCAGGGTCACTTTGTGGCCTGTGAAGGTCAACACCATGGTATACATGCATCTCAGTAATTATATTGTCACCTAGGAAACAGGACTGTCCCTGACAGCGGACGTCATTACGAGTCACGGATGGAGCTCATTAAGTGACGCGTACTAAACGCTGTTGTAGCGGCGAAAGGCAGGTGTACAAGTTTGAATTGGAAGACTGACAGAACATCAAGAAGGAAGTGTGTGAGGGCAAAGCATGCAGCTTAAGGTTGACATGAACAGGCAGACACTCTTTGAAGTAAGAGGTGGATTCAAACTGATGGAAGAAAACTCAGTATTTTTCACTCACTGGTAAAAAATTAAGAAGAGGTTTAATATTTAAAACTGTATTAAAAAACTCAAAATCAAGGCACTTTGTCATTTCCTTGCCTTCTTTCTCTCATAAAAAAATAATCATGAGAGATCATAAGTGGAGAAGAAATAAACTGCACACACAAAAAGACAAAACCTTCCCTCTTCTAGTGAGAGAAGAGGGAAGAGATCCAATTATTTCCATTTCCTATGTCAATTTCCTCAAAGAAACGCTGTGAAAACCATCCTACCTTTTCATGCGTGCACACACGTAACTCATATGACACATCAGAAAAATGTCCCCATTTTGATATGTACTGATCCGTCCTATTTCTCATTCTGAAAGAAACCTGCTCAAAGGAGGCTACCTTGCCCTGCTGGATAAACCATTCCTGAAAAGATGGCTCCCATGGGGGCGTCCATCCTCCTAATAGTATCTGTCTGCTCGCTATTAAACTTGTCTGGGATGAATCTGCAGCACTGCAGTGGGCTACCTGGGTGGATATATATAATCTTCATCAAAAATCTAGATGAAGACTGGTAACAGTTGTATTAAATTAGAAGACGTTCTGTTAGCAGATGGCCTTATCTGAACTCTGACACTTCCAACTGTTTGCGTTATTTGTCCGCCCACATCTTGAGTGGTGTCCAGGAAAATCATTTAAGTACCCTGAAGCAGACACGTTTTTAGTATTTAGAAAAATGTCCTTTGTTCTCTGCATTAAGCGCTTCCAGTAACGGCCTCTGAGAGCTGCATTTTCTGACAAAGTGAGGGGAAAAAACTCATTGAATAATATATCAACTCCATTACACTTGTGAACTTTGAGACTCAGTCCAAGTGTTGATGTGGAGTTCTGTTCGACCTCACAGAGGAGGTGTCTTAGCTGCGGGGATGTTATCTCTGAGAAGATTTACCTTTTCTATTTGCAACAGATGTTTTCAGCTCATATAAATCCTCATACATAAAGTGAGGACTCTGTACTTCAAAAGAAGTGGAGCTTTGACTGTGTTTTTCTTTTTTTGGGAGATCCTTCTGATAAGTACTAGCTTAAATCTAGATACTATATATAGCCATTCCTTTTAAATGCCTTTGAGACCATGCAGCTCTTTCTGGTGGCAGGACCCATTCTGTGTGTGGGCTCAGATAGGACACAATAGGAGCTTTTGTCTTTATTTGCATCATACGCTGCTGTTGTGTGTTGCACCCACTGTCAATGTTTGTGAGAATCTCTGGCCCTTGTCTTTGCAGTGTGTCCTGTACCAGTGGTCCTTGTCTGCTGCTTTTTTGGCGATTTGAACAGATTGAATTGGAGATGCAGCCCTTCATTGAGAGAAGTAACTCTTGTTGGTTATTTAGCTTAAGCCAATCATTGCACAAAAAGAGAGGCGATTATAAAACTGTCTATTATGTATCCGCCTAAGTGGTGAGCTGTGTGTTGAAAATGGTAGGAAAACACTGCTTTGCTTCATGTATTTATAATAGCTGTTTGTAAATCTGCCGCCCAGTCTTCTAGTTTCCCTTTTCAAATGAAAAATACAGTAAAGACCATCACCACCTGCTGGTATTGACAGTTATTTCCTTTGTGCTAGTGCTAGTTGGCTATGTGTTGTGTGTTCAAGAGCAACTTTTTGGCCCAAACAGGCTCTGTGGGGCAATGCAACAGCCAGCATGAATTGCTGTTTTTCCTATGCTAGTTTCAGAATGTTAGCATGTTCCTGATTTACTGTCCCTCCTGCTGCCATTGATTTTATCTTCATAAGTCCATAGCCTTTCCCCTGTCCTGTGCTCAATTATCTGTGTCGACACAGAACGGCCAGCTAGCAGGCTGTGAGAAGGTATTTGCAGAATTTGACCAAATTGCTGAGTCCACTTTTAACCACATTGCCACAAAGCCCAACCAACCTCATGACCTTTCATCATAGTTTTTTAAAAATATATTTAAATATTTTGAATATGTTACGTCTCGATGGCCATTCTTGTTTTAAAAACAAAACCTATTGTCATTTATTTGTGAATTCATTTTATCACTCTCAAGGAAAATATAATCACAAATCTTCATGAGCCCAGGACCGTAGACTGAAGTTCTCTTTGTCTTTTGGTTAAATCACCACATGCTCTAACATCTCAGTCATCAGAAGGCATTGTTAAGATTTACATTGATTTACATCACACAGTAACCCAGCTCTATTAGTAAAGTGTGTAAAAACAATCACAGTTTTAGTTAGTTTTTGTGCTCCTTCTGCCAAAACAATTTTGAATGTATTATCCATTGATTTTGCAATAGCCATTACAGTGAAGTATTCTGCCTGGATGGAAATATTAGCAGAAGCTAAAACTGTTTTCATCTTCCACTGAATATTGAGTTCTTTATCCACTGCCTGGTCTCACCTCTAGTGCTACTTTCTCACAAATCCTCCTCTCTCTCATCTAAATTCTTAATTCACTTATATAAGATGGCCTTTGCAAAGCCAGGTTTTACACTTTTTTCTAGTCTACATGTCTGTTAACTTTGAACATCCCCTCTAAGCGCTCTTTGTTTTTTCAACTGTCATGATTAACTTGCTTAATTAGATGTTTGTTTTTTACCCAGCTGAAAGGGCGTTACATAATTGCTTCTAAATCATTTAATTGCATGCTTTTCAAAATGGAGGAAAAAAGAAATTACTGACTTTTTTTATTTTTATTTTTATTTTTTTTTATACATCTGTCTGAAATGTAACTATAATGCAACAGGAGTAACCTACCTGAATTTAAAGAAGTCAACTGTTTGGCCAAAATTACAAAAAGTCCTAATAATTTGCATGGCTTGCAGTGATGTAATGTATATTTGTAGTAAGTACAAACAATGCAATGGATCTTGGAATACATATCAGATAAGAAAGATCAGTGTGTATCTATAGCTACTCAGGCAGGAGCTCATGTATCACCAGCCTGCTGTATAACCTGCAACACGAGCCCACTCATTAAAGGCACGATGGCGGAATCTTTGGTGGAAAACATCACAGCTGTAGCTGCAGTGTGACACAGCCGTCGGCCCGCTGCTGTCGTGGTGAATCGAGGATGCAGCCGAGGCCGACGTCTGAGAGCTCATCCATCATGCTGCCTGCTGGAGTCGGGGTGATCTGTGTGTTCGCTCTGACTGTGTGGAGCGTCAAGGTCGGATGTATGATTGCTGTGATGTGAAGCATGAACGGTGTTGTGGCTCGAATGTGTTGTTCCACCTGGTATACAGCCGTGCTAAACTGAATAATGCAGCCATGTCTTGTTTTTATTCTCACCTGCATGCTGCAGCATCTTGAACATTTTTTGCTCTTCTTGTTTCTCTGAGAGCAAGAGAACAGGAACCAAAAAACAGGAGGCGTTGTTGTGTAAACTGTTATTTGGCTTTTGTCTTCTGGTCACAAGAGACGGAGCTGTACTTTTTGAAGTCCAGGAAATATTTCAGTGAGATATATTTCAGTTATTGCCATTTTAATATTTCTCTTTGACTCACTGACACAAAGCATAACCAGCGGTCATGTTGTTGTTAATGTGGGCTCCATGCACCTCCAGGGATGCATGAGCTACGGCTGTGAGTTCTGATTTATTTTCATGATCTGCCAGTTGTTTTCTCCACACATTCATTTGTCATTTGGTCTATAAAATATAATAAAAACTGCGAGATGTCCATTGCATTTCTCCAGAGCCAGTGTAGGCATATTTAAATAGACAATTTTGTCCAACCAGCAGTTACATTCCCAGAGATTGTTCCTTTCCAGCCTTGTCACCTTAAAATTGCATTCCCATGCAATAAAACTGCATTTTTTATTACATTAGAGGAAAATGTATTTTCTCCCAGATTACATTTGCAAAACACAAGAACGTTTCTAATCAAAGTCAGCAGATGACCACACACACAGTGGGTTTGGATGGATGGATTGGTTGAACTGCTCATGTCCCATGTTAAACTAAAAGAACTGGTCTTCTTGTGTGTACAGGCAGCAAAATACGACTAATTCTTATGTTTCAGACTGTCCTCTGCTGCCCTCTAGCCGCTGTTATAATAATGAATGGCGGTGATGCAGTTCAAATGGCGAAATTTGTGCTCGGGGAGGACTGGAGGTGTGGTAGATGGGTTGAACAAATGTTGGACTTTCACCCATGAGAGCAGGGTTTGTGTCCCATGAGAAAGCAAAAGTAACTACTTCACTTCCGGCATTTACGTACATTTTTTTCCTATCTGTTTGTATCTGTTTATCTGTTTGTTTACAACAGTAGAAGACTAAGGAAAGCAGCAAATGCAGCTAAGGTTTAATTGGTGACTTTCAATTGCTCGTAGGTGTGAATAAGAGCGTGAATGGTTGTCAAATATTCAAATTTGGATTGAAAAACTTTAAAAAGGATGTATGAGTAGTTTCTCATATTCTATTCTAATATTCGAACCCATGACCCTCTTGCTGTGAGGCGAGAGTGCAAATCCAAAACTTTATTTTAAATGAGTGCTTCCAAAAACACTTTTCCTTTTCAAAAGGCCCAAATAGGGTCCCAGGTAAACATGAAGAACTTCATTTTTGTCCAGCTGCTTGTAGTGACTCCAGATTATCGAGCCTTGTGATTGCATTACATACATTTTGACATTTTTGTGCTTGACTCCAGTGTGGCTTTCCGAGGGGATCCTGGAGCTTAACAGGCTTATCCCACCTTGTTATCCCTCATTGTCCTCTTGCCTCCATCCTCCTCTCGCCTCTGCTCACCTCTGCTGCACCGTAGCCAATACATACAGCCAGAGTCGGACTGCATCTGCTCAGTGTCACACGCTGGCGGTTTCCATTTGGGTTCTGTTTGGTTGAGCTGCTCACCACCGGATGAAGGTCAAGCACAGGAAGGTTTCATTTTAGCGGTTAGTGCAGCAAACAAACAACTGCTGCAACATGTCTTTGTTATGTCACTTATGAGCCTTTTGCATCATGTTTATGTTAATACACTCAAGAGGCAATTTGGTTTGACACGGAGGCATGAATTATGTATCGCTGTGACAGAATCAGAGCCACTCTATTCAGTGAGTAAACTCAGAGAGTTTCTGTCCTAATGACACTGATGTCAGAAACTAGAGGTGCAAGAAATTAAACATGAATTACTTAAAGACTAAAATATTTTGGTTAATTACTATTATTACCATAAATAAATGAGACCATTAGGAGGTTTTTGGCTGGCAGCATTTTAAAAGATGGTCTTTGGGTGATCTCCTGAACAGAAAAAGGAGAAAGCTATTATGCTTCCAGCACACATAGTAAAAGCTAATAAGCTGCTGAAGTTTATTCATTACTGTTTGTATTGCTATCAGTTCGTATCCTTCCTCTACAAAGCAGAAAAGCAGTGCCAAAGGAAGGGCAACAGGTTGCAGCAAATGTACAGAAAATATGTTTTCCAAATAGAAGTTGACTGCAATTATATGAAAATAATGTTATCTTGACAGTGACATAGAAATTTGAATTTTTTTTTACTGTGCCTTTAAGTGGGAATAGTAAGACCTCACATTTGTGCAGGAGGTTAGCACAGGACATAGGCTATAAGACACAGCAGGCACATTCAACATTCTGTCACTAAGATGAGCTTTGACGTCCTCTGAAGTCTCTCTGAGGGCCCAATTAGAAAGTCAGAGTCAAAGCCATGTGACGCCCCAACAGTGATACCAGAGAAGTCTTGCCGAGTCTATTTTTTCTTGCTCAGGCTGTCACAGGTGACCAAGCCGTTACTTCACCTTCTCTCCCCGTGATGGACAGAATTGGTCTTTTGAAAGGCGGATTGTTTTAAATAGGGCCAAAGAGTAGATTTAAACACGACATGCAGAGCGCTGCTTTTTACACTATGAAAGTGAATCTCTCGTAGCTGGCTACGGATCTGGCTCCAATTTGTGAAAATAGGCCCTCGACTTTCTATTCCTATACTTTTCCAATTTAGGTTGAGCATATAATCATACATCATGACCCAATACTGAAACAGCTGCAGCATATAAAATGACTGTTAGGCTTGAACAGCATCAAACATCAACATTGAACTTCATTGTAGTAAATGCACAGATATGTTTTCTTACAAAACAAGAGGAGGTCTGTTGTTTGCAGATGCTCTCATGATTCCTTTTTCATTTTAAAGCTGCGCTGTTGAGTTTTCCTTCAGTGTTCCACAGTAAAATAAGTGTTAAACTGTGAGATCAAAGAACTGTGTTGAATGCATTGTCTTTCTCATAAAACATTTAAAAAGCAGATTTTCAAAGTATTTTAAATGCTGTGACGTCTACATCAAGGTTAACTAGCTTGCGCTCTTCTTCTTTCTTACCTTAACTGGTGCATTGCAGCAAATCTTGGAGTATTGCTGCTGCTTGTATATCAGTGGAATATGGTGAAACCATTGACAGGACAGTGGATGGCCAACACAAAACCCACTCACAGAAAAACCTCCATGGAGCTACTAGAGGTCAAAGACTCCACAGTGAAACATTGCTGCTGTTTGTCATTCAACCTTTTGGGGAAAATGCCCTCTTCACTTGATCTATTTATATTTTCAAAATTAAGCTGTGCAAATACATAACTCAGGATGAGAGCTGCTTGGTAAATCAATACGCTGTCCCATCAGCTGCAGCGTCACTATCTGATGCCCTCCCTTGACCCCTACCTGTCATCTCACACCAGCAGCCTGCCATGTCAAATGGCTGTTGTAATCCCAAACCCATCACAGCCCCGGCATGCCGCTGAACTCCTACACTCGTCCCCTGCCTGCTCTGATATGCACGGCCCCGGGAGACAGCCTTAGCTCCGGTTTGATTCAGTCCCTTCCTCTCTATGTATGTATGTGTATGAGCTTTTACCAGGACAAGAGGGTCTTATTTGGAGAGGAAGTGAGATGTGTGATATTTTTGGCGAGGATTGGTCTCCAGATTACCAGCCTGGCTTGGAGCCTTTGTTAATGTAAACACAAACCGTATCGCTGAAATATGGCAACAAGATCAGAGATGTGATACTTTTCACTCTGTACTGCATTTATACAACCTGAAGGATAAAATGATCCCTGAAGAAACATAAATCATTATATTTCATTTGTATGATGCTTCCATGACAAGACAGCCCATGTGTTTACCTTTGCTTTTATCTGCACCACTGGCACATGCTCTTTCTGCTTTCAACCTTGACAGTTCACAGGCCAGTGTTGCCTCTGGGCTCGGTGCTGAAGTGAAAGATGACTTACTTTCTGGTGGTTTTAATGGGACTGCGATTGCCTGCAGATCCTGAACTGAGCACTCTGACTTCCAGTCACCCTGTCTGCACCATACAAGGTCTCATCTGATCGCTCCATGCATCAAAGGAATATCTCACGCTGAAAGTGTTCTTACATTTTTATACCATTAATCTGTAACGATCCATTCCCAGTGTTATTTTGTGATGAAATGCAGCTAGTTTCCCCTGATCATATCTACTTTCCATCCAATAAATTATTCTTTACAGGATGTGGAGCATCTGGATTTTTTAATCATGGCAGGAAACACTCAGGTGTAATTAGTGACATAAATAAGGAGTGAATTCCAGTTAGGGAAGCATGTTATTGTTAATGCTGACCACTGAGACACTTACTGGAGCTAAGCTGCTGTTAATGTTATAAATTCCACCTGTACTTTTCCTGGTATGACAGTCAGTGTTAAAAAACTACTTTCCCACTGCAGATGTTAATGCTCAATTTGGAATTTTTGCTCAGATATGATTTTTTTGTTTGGCTGTTCACATTGTGTACTGCTCAGGGTCCTGAACTGAAAGTAGAATAACAAAGATGTCTCATGCATAACGCTGACTTCAGCTACTGAAGTCAGCTTTTGCAGTTTCATTCTCAAGTTGTCCTGCAGTGGAAGTTATGAGCAGATGATAAAGATAACTTTTTTAACAGTTGCTTTTTGTGTAGCAGTGGCTGCTATGTCTGTACGGAGGTGTGTATGGATCAGTAGTTAGAGCAAGGAGTGGTGGGATCGTGGCTTCACAGAAACAGATTTCATAAGAAATTTCAGGAAGTCAAAGCAAATCTTTGACTACATCTGTCAGCATCTCTCCACAAGAATCTCACAGCAAGACACTCATCTCAGGCGACACCCTAACCCTAAACCTAACCCTATCCTTGGGAAAGTGTGTAGGTGTCGGGCTGGATTGGCTGGCAGCAGGTGTGTGTCCACCTTGTGACGATTGTAGCTCTAGAGTGACGGAAAACTTTCGTTTCAGACTGAAGTTACATTAGAAAGCATCTGACCTTTATCCCATTCAGGAACACATATAAAAGTTGGCCAAGTCTGATTTGAAAAAAATCAGTTTCATGCGATTTGTGCTGTTCACACTGTTACACATGCAACATGACTGGGACAGGACTGACTCTGAATTCTGCTTAAGTCTAATGTTTGCTTAACATCTGGGCCGTCATTGATAGGAACACCAGAGCAGGATAACGACCAGCATAATCAAAGGTACTCGGGGTGCTTTCGGCTCCATGTTGCTTTGTTTATTTCCATGTGTACATTTTCCACCATCAAATATTAAAATATTTTGACTTATTTGATAGTCTATAGTTATTTTGCATCTAGAAATAAAGTTTCAGGATAGTTTTGGTAAGGGCAAAGGAGAGGCTCGGCTTGTCTTTGTTTATTGTGTGCAGATTAAATTAAAATGAGCAGGTGGAGCTGTAGATAATGCAGGTTTATGTTAATACACTGTTTATCTGAAACAGCTAAATTTAGGATCACCTCTTTGATCTCTTAATCGTTAATAATTACAGACTGCTCTCAGAACTTTTTATATTATGTCTGCCAACCAAGATTTGTAAGATAGCTCACTGTGGCTTTTAAACTGAATCTTGTGCAACGTTGAATGTTTCCTGTAAAGATTTAGGTTCCTTTTAGACTTTAGGTACACTACAGTTCACTGCTATACAAAGGGTTCAGTGTATTAAACTTCCCAGCCGTCAGCAAAGTAAGCAGTGGTAATTCATCCTCCTCCTCTGGAAGTGTAAAACAGCTTCATATTTTATTTCACTGCTCTGCTGATGATGCTTTGGTGCCGTCTATCTAATATTAATATTAAATGGGCCACCCAGCCATTACGCCCCCAAAAAGTCTGAGCTTCCTCAGAAGATCTTTCATCAAAGCCACAAATACATGCTGGATTTATCTGAAAACTGCCCTTAGGAGTTTTACTTTCTTTATCATTATTTGTCAGGAACTTGAGGGAATTCATCGGTGGCTTTTTAGAATCAAGTGTAGGATGAGTGCCCCCGTGTTTCTGTCAGATGAATAACACAAATGGAAAAAAAATCAATGCTGACTCTAAAGGTCATTCATGCTTTTACATAATCTATATTCATACACACCTGACATAATAGTTGTTGGTGTGGTGGTTTATTTTAGGGACGTCGCTGTCAGACAGAAGACTGAATGCTTCTGAGTCATCTGAGTGTTTATTTGCTTCCTTCAAAATATGTCTATAAGTTGTTTTGTAAGTCTATATTAGTTTCATTGTGAAACCACAACAGATAATTAATTCATTAAGACAGTTCTTGAATGTGGAGCATGCAGTTTAACTTGCACCACAGTCAGCACTTTAACAGTAAACACGTAAAGAAGCTGGAAGAAACTGTCAGATGGGGCCAGTTAGAGGACAGCGTTTAACACTGTGGCATAATGATCAGCACATTTTTAATTGATGTTGGAGACATCTGGTCGTTTATTCTGGAGCCTAGTTATAATTTTTTTTTTCATATGTAGACAGTAAGAGTTTTTCGTCAGCACATTTTGTTTAATTTCTAGGGGTTTAATCACTCGACATCTATCAAATGTACTTTTTAATGTATTTTGGAACACGTTTGTACTAATCATTTACCTAATACAGCAACATTATAATAGAGATGGGAATTTAATTTCCATTTCAATTATGATTTTGGCTTCCAGAGATTATGACAAGAAGATAATTGAGATAAAACGATTATTGTGCAGCAGTTACGTTTCACAGTGATCCTCTCATTTTGTCTTCTGTTATGAATCCAGCACACGGAAACCTTTCCATTACAGAAGTGTGTTTTCTCCTGTACTAAATATAGATTGTCAAAATTTTTAATATATGTTTAGGAGTTTATAGGTTGTGGAAGTGCACTACAATGCATTTAATGTCATGTATTTTGGTCTAATTTATTATTTATTTATTTATTTGAACACATTTTTAACTAGAAAAGCACTGAGAGAGCGCTGACCTCCGCCAAGGCAATAGGGTCAGTTACGCAATACCAAATTGAACACTTGAAGGATTATATTGAAAGCATGTATTTTGGGAGCACACTGGCTTTAAAATATTTCATCCACTAGATGGCGGCAGTTAGTGAAGGCAATATGGTCTGACGCAATAATATAAATTGGCAATATAAATTCCAGATGGTGTTCGGATCACCGATCACCACCAAAATCTAATCACCTGTTCCCTGTCCAAATACATACATTTCATCTAAATCTGTGCAGTACTTTTTGAGTTATTTTGTACACAAACAAACAAACAGACAGACAGACAGACAAACGCCGGGGAAAACATAAACTCCTTGGTGGAGGTAATCAATTAATTTTTCAGTTGGATTATATTTTAACTTGATAAGTTTAAAAAAGTTTTCAATTATGTATGATGTTCCCATAATCAATAAGTTATCTTGTTAAATAATCAAGATCTCAATATTGGGTACAACTGTGAACTGTGAACATGTGTTTTTGCAGTGATTTATCAGCCCTTCATTGTTAAAGTCTATATAAATGCCAGTAGCTTGGCTGACGACTGCTACTTTATGAATGCAGGTAATCAGAAGGCAGGTGCTGTTTGACCCAAGGACATATCAGGAGACCAAAAAAGAGAGAAGGTTAGAGTTGTACTCAGCTTTGTGATCAATCACCACCACAAAAACACCAACGCACATTGCTTTGCAAAAATTAAAAAGCCTTTAATAAATGGATTAGTGCCTACGCGCTTCAACTCAAGGTCTTCTTCAGGGCATGAAGAAGAATGTGAGTTGAAACACGTAGGGGGGTTAAGAGCATTTAAGAAAGGATTTCAATGTTTTTAAAGCAGCATGCTTTGGTATTCTGCAGTTATGTCTTATTGATCACAGAGCTGAGTACAAACCTCTCTCTTTGGTCTTTATCTTTGCAAAAGTGTTGAATGTTTTCACATCGCATGAAGGTTATTATTCCTAAATAGTTTGTTTTGTTCAGCAGAACTGTTTCTATTTCATTTATTCACTGAATTGCTGCTGCAACTTCATTTCTGAATTTACATAATGAGGCACAGAAATCAATTAAGTTTGGCTGCTGTTCGTCCATTTTCGCCAAAAGGGATTGAGCCAGCAGATATATGATCCCTCATGAGAGAGTGGAGGGAATGTGTCCCCTGTCACCTTCCAAAAAGCTTGCTAAAAGCCTTGAATAATAGCTCTCTGTGGTGTTTAACTGAGCCAGTGCCTGCAGTAAAAACACAGAGATGCTCGATAGGAACATTATCCTAATATATCGCTACGTATAGGGAGATTCAGATACAGGAAAGAATTAATGTAATGTGTAGTGTTGGGCTATTTGGAAAGTACAATGTACTAGTATCAGTGATAATTTAGCCGGTCGATAGTACTTCATGTTAATATGACTGCTTCTTAAATTGCTTTTCTCCCACAGATCGCTATAACTTCAAAGCATATATCACGATACATAACCCAGTGTTAAAAGAGGCTAGCTCAAACACAGGGACAAGGACAGAGAGGGAAAACAGCGTTGGTGAGCAGTAATAGGAGTGGACAGAGTGCAACAACATAAGCCATGACTACAGCGTCCTGAGCTGCATCAGGACAGAAGTCAGTGTGTCGACATGTCGAGCTGAGAAAGACGTAGAGCCGAAGCGTCAGTGGATAGACTGACTTTTATCTGGAGCGAGAGAGCAAGAGAGAGAGAGAAGGAGGAAAGGGAAGAATAGAGAGCTCTGCTGCCCCTGAGTCAGTGGATTGCCCAGAGCTGTTTCTTCCTTTAAGTATTGGTTTCCTATCATTTTATCAATGGAAAGGGAGAGACTACTCTTGTCAATCGGAGGGTTCCTGAATTCTTAACATGACTGATAGAAATGTTCAAAACAAAGCCGGGATTTGATGTGCTAGTTGTTCGATGTGCACTTTGGATAAAAGTGAACAACACCCGGAGGTGTTAACTAAAATGCACTGAGTGCAATTTCAAGGAGACGCAAGCTGCAAAATTGATTTATTTTCTAGACAGTAAAAAGTGTTTACAAATCTACAAATACACATAGTAAAAGACAGTCATCTCTATTCGGCACATATACCTTAAAAAGGGTTGACGATTAATTCCTGCAAAATGTTGCAATGTTAAGAAAGACTAAAAAACAAATCTATGCAGCAGTCCCCGCTGTGCAAACGAGTAACTATTACAAAATAATAGTAAATGCTGAAATTTAGTCAAGCGGCATCCTCCAGGGCGGAAAGATTAAGCCAGCGGCAGTTCCTCAAATGGCCACTTAAGGCTGGCTCCTAAAGTGAGTAGGTCCCCATAGAGCCCAATATTAAAATGCCCAACTTTACTGCAGAAATAAACATGTTTGTTTAAACAATGTCAGGGCTCAACGTTATGCATGAACATATTTCATGTAATGTATCAGTATAGTAAAGTCATGGGCAGCATGCTGCCCAGTAATGTAGGTAAACTACAGCAGGATGTCAAACTGATCCATTTTAAGGGCCATTGTGGCTGCAGGTGTTCAAGCAGGAAAACTCCTGACTCACCTCATTCAATCACCTGAACTGTCTTCACCATAATGCTCTCGCTGGGGTGGAACAGAAACCTGCAGCCATGTGGCCCTTTCATGGATCATTTCACCCTCCTGCACTACAGTATCGTACGTTAGCAAATATTAAGCTGCAAGTAGGGCTGTAGTAGGAAAACCCCCAAGTGTGTTAAATAAAGCAAGGGTGTCTTATTTTGCTTATAAAATATTTTTGTCATTCGCAAGAAGAAGAGTTTGTTGTTTTCTCATAAGTTATTTCCTACCTTTAAACCAGAGCCTGGCCGATATGGGATTTTTGAGGCCATTGCTGATACTGATTTTAGACGGGGAAAATTCATCCATAACTGATATAACAATATTGTCCATTTTTGAGCTGAAATGAAAATAGACCTCTTTTTTATGTAAATTGCGCACTGACTTTTCACCATTCCGTAAAGGTACCCAATCTCAAACATTAAACTTTTTATATTGATATAATTAAATAATATCTAACATGGTTAAACCTTATTATACATTGTACAAACAATGTATTACGTTGCCAGCCAAAATAGTAATAAATAGGAATAAAATAAATAGCAAAATAAACATAATTGCTGTTAAGTTTCAGTCAACTGCTGACTATTAAAAAAATATTAACATTTTAAAAAAAATAAATAAATACATTTGTAATTCACGCCAAACAACATTTTCTGTGTTATATATTGTGATTAAAAAAAAGTCATAATGGCACATATTGGACATCATATACACTGATACCTATATGCCTTTGATAGGCCAATATCGCCTGATAACATCAGTCAGCCGATACATCTGCCAGGCTCTACTTTAAACACTTCCTGGAATAACACAACATATTAACTATATGGTCCTTTTGGCCGCAGACAAACAGTCAATCTGGACCGCAAACATATTGTATCCTCCTTGTCAGGAGTAATAACTGAGTGAATGAATGAATGAACATCTCTTTTAATCCCATGTACTTCTCTGCGTGGTTTCAGGGTTAAGTGTCCGCTGGGCTGTGTTCCAGACAGCTGATGCGTGTCTCAGCCTGCTGTGCCGTGCTGAAAGAAAAAAAAGCACGGTGCTCGATGTGTGTGACATCCTCCCTCCCATCCATACTGTCACCTCAGCAGTGCTTGGCATCCGCCGTCCCCCTCCAGCCCTGAAAGGCATGACGCCCCTATACACAGACAGAAACACGGAGGGCATGTGTGATACATATGTTAACGTACTGTTTTTTAATCAAAGTTCTGGCCTTCCAGACTTCCCTTCACCGCAACGGCTCATCCTAATTTTGATAGAACAACAACAGCTGAAAGCAGTCGTATTTCCTGCCGCCTTCCACAAACAGCCAGAGCATAGGAGGCACTTCCTCAGAAGCAGTTGACAAGGCTTCTTAAATTTGTTTCCCTGCTCCCAGGGTTGCATCCACCTCACTATTGAATTATACTCTCTTGTTTACCATTTTCCTCACACAAGAGAACAAAAACAGCTCAAAGGAAAAGGAGAAGCAGTGTATAATAAGAGTGGAGCAGCGGGAGCCCCGGCAGTGTCATGTCTGTGTCCTGGTGGCTCAAAGATAGTGCTGGCTGCAGAGGGGGGGAAATGAGTGTGGAAATGAGGTCTGTGGTTTGTGTGTGCTGGCTGCAGAGGGTTTTAGAGACAAGTCAGGATCGTGCAGCTGTCTGCTGACTAAAGAAGTACAAAAATTAAACATTTTATTGATCATAGATGATTGGACTATCATTATTTTTATCTCACCCAATAAACAATCAATGTTCCCCTTTTATTTGTTCCTTTAAACAGCTGTAGTGTTTTTTTTTTTATTTCCATAGAACGAGAGCTGTGGATGTGCGTGTGTGAAAATCTTATGGTTCTATAAATTCTGGATGACCGCCAGGGTTCATTGTCAGTCGACGTATTCACGTGAAAGATCTGTCGGAGACAACTGCCGGGTGCCAGGTCTCATTATCAGGTTGCTTGCGTAACCAATGTAACACGTGACTTTGTTTGTATTTCGTCCCGACCTCCTGCACATGCACGCATTGCATATCGAGGAATTTCACACAGTCTCTGGTGGTCATCCAGAATTTATAGAACACAGTCACAGAGAAAACAGAGAAAATCTAGCATGACTCGAAGTAATGTGACATCATCTGTTTCTTTGCTTTCAAGGCTGAAGCTTGATGGAATGAGAAAGATAAATTGCTTTTAGAAAGGACCTGCAGACTTGTAGACTGCAGACACTTCTCTGCAAATTCAATCATTTTCTCATCCTTGCACCACTCTTTTACCCAACTGCTGCACTTACTTCTATGCTCATGGTGGGACTTTCCTTTTCACAGCCCACCCTTTCTCATCACACTCCTCTATCACTATCTGCTTTTATCTGCACACCTACTCCTCTCTGATCCATTGTTAAAACCCTCCCATATGCTCAGCTCTGTCAGAGCAGGTGGCTAACCGCAGGTGGACCCCACACCTCCGCTCGGACCGGCCTCGGCCCCACACACCCAAATACGTGTTGCCACTGGGCACTAAGCAGGGGTGGGAGGGTGTCCAGGAAGTGCTCTTCAGTTCGATGACCAGGTGGTTTGACTTTTCAGTGGCCCTGAAGCACAACACATATCCTTTTGTCATGTAGCTCTTCTGTGAATACAGAAATACATTTCCCCTCTTGCTACTCTTTGTTTTGCATCACCGTTTTTTAAGAATGGATTAAAATGTGCAATATACCAATTTCACTAATCACATTTGAGCACATTAGTGATTTATTGAAGAAAAGGAATTAAGTGGGATCACAGATACAGCGTGAAAGAGCTGTCTTTAAGCAGTGAATGGTGTCTTTTAATGAAATTTAGAGATTTATTCCTCTAAAAACAAATTATAAAAAGCATTACGCCATTTCTCTGGGATACTGGTGACATTTAAGAACACATTCAGAGTTTGTGACCCGGAACTTTAGCTGAATTTCTGAGCATTAGATCCTATTACAATTTACATTTAATGGTTAGGAAATATCTCAAGACAGAAAAAATGTTTTCAGTTAGCTGTACAGTGCCAGCTGTGAGTACACACCGCCTTAGGGTAATCATCATGTGTGTAATTCAGAAAACATGGACTCAAGCGCTTCAGTAATTTCCACAGAATGTGCTGGACAATTCTCTGAATTTTACAGTTAATGTTCAAAGGGTGTATGGAGCGCTGCAGGGATGACGTATTTTTCAATTCCAACCTGGAAGTTAGCATCGCCCTGGTTCCCCCTGACAAAAAAGTGGACTTTGGACCATTGCAGAAAATTAAGGTTTATGACACAAGATAATCTAATGGCCAGAAGAAAAAAGCTAACTTGAAACAATGGATTTGGACTTTGGTTATCAGCTTTGGTCAGGTCTCTCCCACATTCTTCTCCCCCTTTGCTCCATTTTTTTCTCCCACAGCAGAATGATAATAGGTGTAGCCAGACCTTTCTGCAGCGCTGACACAGCTCTCTGGAGATAGGTCTGGCTATGCAAATCTAATGTTAGGCTATATATGAACTCCACCACTATCGTGTGACTTCTGCAACACCACGGCTAAGCTGATTTAATGTCCCTTACAACCAGTGCAGTCTATTTTAAGATGTGTAAAATCTTCAAAATTCAAGAGTGGGGTATTTACTTATGTATCTAATGTCATAGAACAAAACATGAAATATCTTAAGCTTGTGTGAACCACTGACCCTTTTTTCAGGCATCTAACTAAAAGCATTAAAAAAAAACCTATTGACGTTGAGATGAGGGTGCAAAAATGTAAAATCATTTTTGAGTTTTGAGATTCCTGCAGCATTGTTTTCCGTTAAGTGAACTGAGATATGTGAGTATGGCTGATATGTGAGTCTCTTTTATCTTTTTGCAGCCAGGTACATGTTTGCCAAAGGTTCCCTCCCAACACTGAAGCTGTTGTATGTGAGTGCGAGCTGGATGCACTTGAGCAGGAGAAACATGCTGAGGGTGTGGGAGGTGTGACAGGACTGCAAAGCTTTACAAATGGATAAAAGAAGCCCTCTGTGGATGTGTCCAGGGTGTGCTGAGAATAAAAGGACAGGAGAGGACAGGGACGGTTCAGACATGTCCATGTCAGTGCTGCAATGATCACCTCCGAGATAGTAGCTGTAACGTAAACCTCTATATCTCTTCTCTCTTTTTGCCTTTTATTGAGGCATAATTTCTGCAAAGGCACAAACCACTGCAGCATGAGTCCATTGTGTGTTATCTTAGCTGTACTTGAGCACACAGCTGCCATCTCTTGAATAATTCCATTTGTTCCACTTTGAAGATGGTCTCTTTTTCTCTCCTTTGGGAATACATAAATGTCTGCCCTTGGTGTACAGTACTGTCTGGGAATATTAGAAAGATGTGTTTACACCTCGAAAACCTGGCGTGTGAGTAGTTTGTCACTTGTTTTCACCTTGACATACAGGTACCTGATAACCAACAGTCAATTAAAATATTGCACTGGAAAGTCAATTTATTTATTTTTTATAACTCTGACAGCTTATGTCATACCATCAGAATTGATCTGTGCAACTCCAGCTATCTGCAAATCTCAATCAAGTCTCTGACATGGTTGTGTGACATACCTGGCTATTTCTAATGGTTTCATCTGTCATGTTTAGAGAAGGTAATTCTGTGTCGACATGCAGGCTGAATGAATACACACACTGCTTAGGCAGTCTGATTTTTCACACTGCCAGTTAATAGGATGCAGCATCACTGTGTCATTTTATACAGTTTTTTGGCTTATAGACTGGAGGATTGTGGTACCACTTTGAAATAAAGCAACCTGCATAATGGCTTTATAAGTTGTAAATAATGGCTTTAATAAATCATTGACTAATGCTTTATAGATCCATTCTGAGCTATTGAGAAAAACAGCTTCCTGGTTGCCAGTTTGTAGAGAAACAAATAGTTTTTGAATAGCTACCAGGAAGACCTTACAGGCATTTGACCACCTTCCTTCTGGAAAAGTATTAATATTCACAGCTGCAGAATAAATGGATTGCTGAAAAGTCCTTCTTTTCTTAATGGCTTATTAACATCGATAACTGCAGACTGGATAGCTTATTAAGCAAGTCAGAAACTATCAGATCAGGTATTATAATCAAGAGTCCCAAATATTGATATCGCCTCAAAAAATACATGGCACAATGTGGCAACCCAAAAGTTGTTTTTGATTATGTCTTCTGACCATCACAGTGCTAACCACTGCCCCATAAAGGTAGGTTTCAAAGCAGCAGATGCATGTTAGTCTCTGCAGTTCTGTTGTTTATTCCATCCTGCAGTCACTGTCGAGCTGCACTCCTTGTTGTTTGCTAAGTTTTGAAGGCCGGGCCTCTGTGGCTGAGTTGTCAGCTTAGTAAACACATGTGGGTATTGCATACTTACCCTGCTAACATTACTCATTTTACTATCATATATATTCTTAATTAAATAATCATCAACTTTGACAAAATGTTTGTATCATGAGCTGCTATCCATCATACTACCTGCTGATCATGTGACAAACTGTCAAGCAGGAAGTAGGACCTTCCAATGGGCTTTATAGTAGGGGGAACTCAGACTGTACCATTTTCAGTACAGGGGTTTCATTGTTACAGGGAATAGTCCCTAATAGTTCCCTAAACATCTTATATGTTATTATCTCTGTGTTGGGACACTTAAAATAATGATTTAGAGGTTGCTTTGTTGTTTTTACATAGATGTGGTGTTTAGTTGTCTTAATTGATTATTGACATACTTTAACCTGTCTGTAGGAGGAGCTTCCTGTTTAAAAGCCAGGTCCTTGGTCTTGGTCCTCAAGAGAAGTTTATTGTTGGAGGTGAAGATGAATCAGTTCAGGTGCTTGAAGCTTGCTGTTAGCTGCACAACAGCCATAGAGAGGCCTGCTTATCTTTTGTTGACTTATGGGTTTTTTCTATTTTTGTAGTCTATATACTGATTTTTACAACTTCTACAAAACCAGCCTGTCTGTGTTGTGTAAACTGCAATTGAAACACACATCTGGTGAAGATTACTTAGAGTCTGTGTGTTCTCCTCCCACCACTTGGCTAATTCCTTGTATTTTGACTAACATATAAACATTTCAATGGACTTACTTGTAATGACTATAAAAGAAAGCTTTTGCTGGTATGGTTAGTCTAATTAACTTGTTTTTTCACTTTATTTTCTGTCAACAGAGAAGTCCACCTATGATGCCTCTGGCTCCTCATCCTTACCAAGCGACCCCACAGCTGCTGGTGCTCATGCAATGGCTGACCTGTCGGTGGCGGAGGAGGTGCCTTTCTCAGTCGTCCGTTCCGATGGAGACTCAGAGTCTGAGGGGGAAGGTTTATCAGGGCAGCCTGCCTTTTCTTCTGTCTTAACCGTCATGGCAGGAACTGTCAAACATCCAGTGAGCCTGGATCAAAGTAGAACCTTGCCAACCATCACCAGGGACAAGACCCACACCACCCAATGGCCTTCACATAGTTCCAGCCAGGGCTCAGAGATGTCCTCCTCATTGTCGTCTGCGGGAGACAGGATGCCCGTCGCCAGCTCAGGTCTGACCTCCAGCATGTCTCACCAACACACCAGACCACCTCAGACTGCTTCAGTGGCATTGACTGTCTCACCATCGCATGTGTCCTTTATGGACGGAGACATGAAAGTCTCATCATCAACAGTCTCATCCTCATTGTCATCATCAATGTCTTCATCAGCTCCATCCACTTCCTCTGTGTTATCATCCGTAGTGTCTCTAGTTTCTCTGTCATCTTCTGCTGGATGGATAAACAAAGCCACTTCATCTATAGATCAAAAGATGGCATCCAGTCCTGCCACTCAGACATCAGCAGCAGCAGCAGCAGGGTCTGTGGGTTGGACTCTCAGTCCAACAACCGAACTCTCCCCTACTCATTCAGCGGTTGACCTGCCAGCTGTTACACAGAAACAGCAAAGCACAGCAACTAAACCATCACACTTTCCAAGTGAAACCAGCATTGAAAAGAGCAATAAAGTGACAAAACTCTCATTATACTCATCAGTGGGTAAAATCTATAAAGTGAGTGGAGCTTATATAAGAAGTGCAAGCACAGGAGTGATCAAGACACCAGCAACCAACACATACACACCATATTCCACGTCCAACCATGGAGAAAATCTTTTAAAGATTTTATACGAAACCACTCGGAAACCAGGTATGAACTCTGTTTCAGCCAATAATCTTGAAATTAGCACCTCGTTTCCCTCCAATCAAGAGAGTCAAGCTGTTCAAAGGCAGCAGGGAGCTTTGCAAAATCCCACATCAGCACTGCTGTCTGCCCATCCTAAAGGCTATTCAGTTTCTAGTCATGTCACACAGCAGATGTTAAATCAAACAGCATATGCGGAAAAGCAAAGCAAGACAGCGGCAGATAGTCAGACTTTTGTTCACAAAAGCGGCAGAGATACAATCGTGTCACCTCTCAGTTCACATGTTGTAAATTCAACTGTGAGAACACTCAGAGTCACTGAGACTCCAGCAGGTAAAACGTCTCTCTCTGAAAGTGCAATCACTGAGCTCACACCTATCCACTCTGGCAGGGCGTCCTCAGAGCATGCATCTAATCCCGGTGATTTACTGATGGCGGCGGGTCACCGCAACCCCACAGTTCCTACCATCAATATAAATTACAACCAGGGAGAGATAGCAGGAGCAGAGCTCAGATCCATTTCTGCTCAGGCTCACCCGAATAACTCACTTCCACTCACAGGACCGAGGCCGCAGTCCGCCACTGGTTCCATCCTCAGTTTGATCACCAGAGCGGGAACAACCTCCTCCACATCAGAGTCAGATTTGCTTCATTTGCCAAGTAATGGAGGCATAAACGTCCAACAATTTGTAACACAAACAGGGTCTCCCAAGGGGATTACTCAGGAGGCTAGAGGATGGAGAACGCCAGAAATGAGATTTTACTCCAACAGTAGGACAATGTCTCTTTCTGTCACAGCGTTGCCAGTTAGTTTAGCGAAAGATATGACCTATAAAACCACATACAAAAGTCTTTTACACACTCCTCGCCCTACATACTTAATGCCCTTGTTTCTCAGCCCCAGCCCAATCAACACTGATGACAACACTGGCCTCTCTGCCAATAGTGAGGTTTATTTGTCAGACTCACCCACAGCTTCATTATCTCCCCAAATTACCCCATCACAAAGAACTTTTCAAACAAAACTTAAGTTGTATACAACATCTGGTCTTACTCCACCTCCTAATAAATCTCACCAGACAGTGTCCTCGGCTGAAATCTCTCCTCATACCATAAAGTCTGAGCGAGCTGTTCGCAGTATACCTTCAACTTCTGAGATGGAAACAACTGCAGGGAAGAGTCAAACGTCATCAGCCCCAGATTTTCACCCTACACATGGAAAGAAGCCTACTGAGAGCTTCCACAGAAATGCCACAAATAGTTCTCCTTTATTTAATGGGAATGAAGAGTCTACTGTAATTAGAGACAGTGTGTTTTATATCAAGGGTTTTCCATCAGGGAAGTTCACAACAAAGTCTCCATCTTTTATAACTACAAAAGATTTCTTCTTGTTTAATAAAGGCTCTGAAGGTTCTGGCAGAGGATCTCTCAGTGAAATCCCCTTTTCTCCAGTAACTTCTGATCCTGCGTTAGAACCTCTTAAAAGTCTTCCTCGTAAAGATGATGTGACATACCCGAGCCGTTTTGAGCAGCCGTCTCCTCCCTCCTGGTCTGAAATCATCCTGACACAGAGGACAAACTCCGCTTCCCCCTCTCAGGGACCAATCACCAGTGTGAGGAGTGATAGATCAAATTTTTATTTTGGCAGACAAAGACCCATTCCCTCCACTGCTTCCTCTGCTGCAACTACTTCCTCCAGTGATGGACAAAACAGCAGTGAATCACTGAGTGCTATTTTCAGCTTTGGCACAAAACAAATGGCGCCATATACAAAGTGGAAAGCAACCAAGCCTGTGTCTTTTCAAAGCACTGCCTTTGAATTAGAAAATACATCTACTGGCTTTGAGAGGGCAAATTCTAATGTACAAGCAGATGGCCCACCGTATGAACATCCAAAGCTGGAAGAAGGACAAGAGGGTAATGTGCATATATTGAAAACAACTGATCCAACAGTAGTCGCTAGTGATCCAAATTCATTTCATCCAACTGTTGGAGAACATGCTTTTTTAAAATATGTTAAAAGCACATCGGAAAATAAAAAACAGAAACTAAATTTGTCCCCAGCTAATCTCAGATCTGCTGTGTCTGTCAATGCACAGCAAGAAGCCACTGTAAACACTGCATGGGGTTCAGATGGTTTTCTGCCCCTCTCCCACACAGCTACTGACTCAGTAACATCTTCAAAAGCTTCTTCTCCTGCACTGGTGTATAAGAGCAAGCACAGCCCCCCTCCGGCAGATGTTGACTCTCTTGAATATGCATCTAATGCTGCTGTCACACTTTCAAACAACCCTGCACTCAGCTTCTCTGACACTGATACTATCAATAACACAACAGATTTCAAACTGAGGGGGTTAACTCTTCCAACAGAGCTGGGCCCATCGCTGTCTGCATTTCATTCATCGTCCTCTTCAGAGAATCCACCGCTATCGTCCCTCTTACATGTGAATCCCCCCACGTCATCAAATTCCTGGTCATCAGCACCGTTACGTTCAGCTGGTAACATATTGTCAGTCAAACCGACCATGCACCCCGGCACTGCATCATCACCCTTGTCTGTGAAAGCCACATTTTCATCCTCATCTCCAAGTTTGAGTTCATCTTTAGATCCAGATCGCTCAGAGGAAGTGACTAAGACCTTTGCTGTCCTTACAGAGGCGGGGACGGACGAGTCAACCGCTGGAACATCCAGAGCTGTTGCGCACACTTTCCCCAAAGAAAAAGCGGCCAGTCTAGCCCCCTCTCAATCAGTCAGAATTACCCTTTCTGCTGGACCCACCGAGAGGACATCTCAGGAATCACCTCTGCCCCCTCGACAGGACCCCCCGACAGACTCTGTCCATCCCACCATCACAACTGTAGCTTCGACCACCAAAACCAAACCCCCTACCACTACCATGTCTTCCCCAAGAGCCACCACTCCGTCTGACTCCTCCACCATACCGCAGCCTGTGACCAGGAGGACAACCACCACTACAACCGTCAGGACTCAAACCAGCAGGAGGGCGTTCACACCACCTGTCCCCAGAACGAGTCCTCCCAGGGGGTCCACCACCGTCTTTGTGTCCCCTTTTACCACCACGACAGAGGCTCCACCACAGCAGTGCAACATCACAGAGAGACTGTGGGTGAAAACAGGTAAATAAAGCTTTTGCTTGAAGTCTTAAATTAAGTCATCAAATTGTATCATTTCGTTTACATGTTTTGTCCTGTGTGCATCTTTCTCTTGTGTCTTTCTTAGTTGTTTCCATCTATGTGAGGAGAAACAGACTGGACAGCATCCAGAGGCAGAACCTACGAAGGGGACTAAGTCAGGGCCTCCGAAAAGCTCTGAATGACTCCAACGCCCAAGCACAGGTCAGACTGTTATCAGTTTCTGTTAATCACTGAAGAAAAGTTTCTTTAATTAACAGTTATACACTTAACATCCATTTATCTATATGTATAGACTCAACGCTGCCCTGTGGAGTTTTGTTTTAAACAAACAGAATTATGTATACATTCACTGTTTCACACCACAACACAGCATGTGTATCCTCGAGGCCTAATGAATCTGCTGAATGCATTACCATCCACCACCATTTTTGTTTTAATCAGTCGAATAATGTGAAACGATTGCTTGGACTGTGTATCATATGCACATGCATGAGATAGCAATAAAAGTGGGATGCATTGTTAAAAATGCCACAGCACTACAACTGGTCAAACCACCAGTAATATACATTACCAGTCAAAAGATTGGACACACCCTCTCATTCAATGGGTTCTCTTTATTTTTATTATATTTTCTACATTGTTGATTAATATTAAAGACATCAAAACTATGATAGAAAACATATGGAATTATTTAGTAGACAAAAATGTGTTAAACAAACCAGAATATGTTTTAAATTGTATATTCTTCAAAGTATCCTTCATTAGCTTTGATGTTCTCAAACACATTAAGAAGTTCAGAAATTCCACAAATTGAAAACCATTCCAGGTGAGCAAAACCTGAAGCTGACTGAGAGAATAACAGAAGTGTTCAAAGAATCTAAAATATAAAACATATTCTGTTTATTCTGTTTTTTTACTGCATAATTTCTTATGTGTTATTTCATAGTTTTGATGTCACTCTTAATCTACATTGTTGAAAATAATAAAAATAAAGACAAAACGTGCAAATGAAAAGGTGTTTCCAAACCTTTGAATGGTACTGTATGTTTAAAAATCTAAATTACTTTGAAAAGGTAAGAAGTGCTCACAATATCTCAGATATTATCTTTAAAGCAACTTGAAGGTGAAGAACTTCTCTTACCCTGAGGGTATACTCATGTAGCATGCTTAGTTTACATACAGTAAGTATCTTTTTTCTTACTGGTCAGTAAGTTAAAGTTTTTTGTCTGGACAGCATTAACCCTGCCTGGAGGCCGGAGGAATCTGCAAGCGAATGTTTTATTTGCGAGCAGAAATCTAGCTTAGTTAAGAGGAGCGCTGTTGAGTCATTTTCAAAAATAACTGAACTTTCTGTTAAACTTTCTGATAAAGTGATATTCAAATCATGTTTCATCTGCCCTATTGGTTGTAGGTTTATCCAGTTACATCCAGAGGCATTTTGATCTATGGTCGTCGCTAAAGCTCCTTGAAAATGAAAAATGATGCACGGTTGCCATCAACCGACATCAACACACACAAACAAATTGAACAGATGAAATCGAATACAAATGAACTCTGAAGTGATTTTTAAATGAATTCAGAAAGGAAGACCTGTTCTTTGTTGTGAACCTTGTTTTAATAATTCTGACACATACAAGAATTGCTGCTCTGATCCTGAGACTTAGTTTTATCATTGTGCATTAAGAAAAGTGTCATGGACTGAAGTAATGTGTTGCTATTCAAGCCTATCTGATTTTAATCTTTAAGATTTTATCTTACATAATATATGATATTTGAGGTGTATTTCTCATTTACGGTAAATATATAAATATGACATGTTGATTGATTGACAGCTCGTTTTTAAGAGGCCCAAACTGTTGCTCAATCTTGGCTGAATAATTAAGCAATTTTCTAACACTGGTGAAAAGTGAATGCTTCCTAATTGTGCCCTTACAAGACATCTGGAGGTCTATTAGCGTTGAGCGAATTAGACACTTATACCAAGGACCCTCATGTAGGCTATGTGAGAGGAGATGAGGACTAATATAGAAATTAGGTTGACTGAATGTGTCCCTGAAGGCAGTGGGTGATGTGCCATATTTGAATAACTGTACCAACACTAAAACACGATGTAGATTAGGGCTGCGGCGGTGCTGTATATGAGAACTGTTGCTCCAATTCCATCATATTTATTTATTCACTACCAGAGAGTCGAGAGAATCCATCCACATTCACCAAAAGGCCGGCTTACCACAGCAGAGCACACACCAGATAGCAAAAAATGTAGGAGTAAACCGACCTCAGGATTTCCCCTGCAGTAATAATACAAACAGATCCAGTGCGCACACAATGATCTCCGTGTCTGTGGATTAGCCATTTGTGGAACCAATCATGGTTCCCACTGTGCCAAAACCATTCTGTCTCTCCTATAAGCCTCTAATACCTCCTCTCAGTGTGACTTTGTATTAGGAGCACCTCTTGGCTATGAAGGCTTTGCTAAAATGTAGTCAGTGAGAAGTGTGCAAAACGGAGAATTAAAGACTTCCTCTGGGAATGATTTTAGCCAGTTGGTGAAATGTTTTCTCTGCATACACTCATCATTAGAAGAAAAAATCTGTGGCAAGAATGAAGGATTATGTCACCACCCAAAATGATCATTTGCAAATTTGTTAACCTGTGTTATGTTTAATATATGAAGACAACTTTTCTTCATGCTTCCACTAGAAATGAACAATCCCAAAACTGAAAAACAATCTTGATAAATTGAGTTAATAAGGGCACTTTTCACAGCAAAGCTATCAAAACATTCATTTACAAACTCATTTATCCAGTCGTAGGCTCACTACTTCCCAAACAATGCATTTTCGCTAAATCCTTGCTATTTATGTACACTTCTACATAAACAGTCTCACATTAGCGCAGAACTGCTACTTGTCCATGTATGAGACTGTTTATACGCAAGCATTTTAAATATGACTGGATAAATGAGACTTGTAATATATTGCATGAGTTGTGTGAACGTTTCTGAGCAGATGTTTTGATAGTTTTGCCGCCCCCATTTATTCCATTCATCCAGAAACTTGCTTTTTCATGATTCCTCATTCACCGTGGAGGCATGCTGGAAAAACAAAGCTTTCTTCAGGAGTTCATGCTAACATGGGGTGAGTAATTGATATATAAGTGATCATTTTAGGGGTGACTTACTCCTTTAAAGTTGTAAAAACAGTTTGACGGGGAAGTAGATGAAGCGGATTCATTCCCTGTAGTACATAAAAAAAAAAATTCTCTCCTCTTGGTCTCAAGTGGGTCGGAGTGACTTTAGAGTGTTGCAATTTTGAGCAAGTGTTAAGTACATCTGTGTGTGCATGTTTCTGTGTGAGTGTGTGTTGTATATCCGCAATCTGGTGAAATGTCTCTGCGTGTTGTGTTTCTCAAAGTGGAAGTATCAAATCATTGAGAGTGAGGCCTGTGTGTTTGTCCTGCCCATGTGAAGGTCAATGCTCTCACATGTTCACTCTCTCTCCCTCTGTACTCTCTAAAGGTATCCTGCTTCAGTGCACTCCTGTCACCCATTTCAACACTGCCTGGGTTCCTTTTAGTAGCACTGCTCTCTCATCCAATGGGAAGCAAGCTGTTGGCAAGGGAAATTGCTTCTGTGTTTAATTATAGGTTATAAATGGTTGGGAGGAGAGCGATGTGCTGTGCTGATGCTAAAAAGATGATGAGACGTAGACTAAATGAATTGAACCACGAGGCTAAAATAATTTCAAACCTTTAAAGAATATATAAAGATAAACTATTTTTGTGTCTTGTATCTAGGGCTCTCCAGTGACTTGAAACTTTTAGAAAACTGACTAGATCCGTCGGGTTAATCTGTTGGCAGTCTTTCATACTCTGTGAGATGGAGCTAGTGGGTGTGTTACCAATCTCTGGCTTGCTGGAAATGCAATCTCTTAATAACACCTTCACATGGGTGAAGCCTGAGAGGATGAAGTGATAATAAAGGGCTCTTTTCACAGAGCTTGTAACAAGGCTGAATTGTGAGGAGGCAGAGTGGTGACTCTCAGCTACAGAGAGGATAGGCTCTCAGTGTTTTGGCCAGTGGTTCTCCTTGTCAGCGCGGGCTTTCAGATAGGTTTAGATAACAGACCTGAGAGGTTTCACCTCTCCTACACACACACCTAGTTTCACTACATCTGTCATCATTCCCTTTCCGGTTTCAGTGTCGATTTTAACCAAAGAGTCAAACTCTTACTGACAAACACACGAGCGTTTGTCAGAGTTACGAAACACATTTCACCTGAGTTTCTGTGAGAATGAGAAGGAATGATACCTGGCCTCTTGCGTTAGAAGTGAAAGAACATAAGCCTCTTTGTCCCAAACTCCCTATTTAACAGTCTCTCCCATGCCTTTACTCTCCTCTCTCTCTCCCCAGCAGCACTTCAGTCCCTCCTGGTTCTCCCTGCACATATCTGTATTCCATAATCACTCTCTCTGCTGTTGCTTTCATTAGTGAATGGTTGGCATTCCCTCTTTAAGTGCTCCATCAATCTGATACAGTTCAATATCCTGTCATTCAGCTCATTTGCTGCTATGACTGATTGACACTACCTTCAGGTCCATACCACCAATATGTTTTTACACAGTAACTACATATATTTTACATCAAAATGTACCATTCTTGATTTCATACAGTTTGGGCAGTACATGCAAAGAATGTGTCAGCATGGGAAGAACTTTTTAAAGACTTTTTAAACATGTTTAAAGGCAGTTTTGTGTTGACATTTTTGATCATTTAAATTTTGACACAATGTTGTTTTTTTTTTTACTGTTAGTGTACGTATATTGGTTTCATTTTTTAAAAATATTTTCCTCCTTGATTACTTATCATAAATACTATCAGACTGGCTGTTTCAAGCATAGAGTTCGCCGTTACGGCTGTCGTCATCTTGCTTTACATCTTTGTCATCTGTGCTTCTTCAAACTGAGAGAGACTCTTAACGCTAAAACAAAATGCATGTTAAAAATGTTAAAAATGCATGGATTAACAGCTCACTGTGTTAGCGACCTGTCAATCAAAGGTCGCCACGCCCCAAACCATACCCTGACTTATCATCTATTTTCTTCTAAATGGGCCCATTATTTACACAATGAACATCATATTGTGTTGATGAAAACCTGAAACTAGTGAATAAGACCATAAACTTACCACAACATTTTTTTCTGTGGTAATAAATCAAGTAAGAAGTATTGTTTTCTTAGAGGTTTAAAGAGCAACTACATTTTTAGCTCCTGTGGTTTAACTTCTCACCTCGCTGACATAATGTGCAAGTTTACTTCAAGACCAGCAGTTATTCTTCTGATTATGAAGCCCTTCCTTTTCTTGGCAAGCAAGGATAGCATTCACCTAGGTCAGGATAGCCCATTGGTTAGGGGATAGGATAACAAATCAGGTACCAGTACGGTCTGAGAGCATGAATACCTGACCCACCCTAAGCTTGGGTATGTACAAGCATTGTTTAATTATTGGCTAAAATGCTACAAACTACCACTCTGACTCTTTAAAGTAATCTAATTCTTCTCTCTACTTTCCCCTCTCAGGTGGAGACAGTATTTGGTTCTCCCAACATGACAGTGGCTTATCATGTGACCGGAGGAGACATGGTTTACCCTCCCTCTGTAGTGCTGGATGGCCTGGGCTCCTATGGTCGAGATAAGCTGATTTCAGACCTGCGACAGTACCTCCCCATGGTAACAGCCCTGCCCCGCCCAGTTGCTTTATGGAGATCCAGCCCAGCCACTGGCTTCCAGCTGAAAACAGGTCAGCGAGTGTTCAGTCAGGATAAAAGAAGAAAATAAGTCAGAGATCAGCTTGAGACTTACTGTTATTTGTTCCTGCTGTGCACTGGAGCTATTTCAGTGGAAACTAGGTTTGAGGAGTAACACAATAAAGTAAATCTAGTGATACCACAACAGAGGAGGAAATGACAATATTGCATGTCTACTCAGAACGAAGGTACATAAGATCTAAAGTAATATATATCACATCCTCAGTGTTTTCAATATATACACTGCCAAATATAGCAAAAACACAATGTAGACTCCTGAAGGAGAACATTTTCCTGTTTTCAGTTCGGTGAGCTTGTATAGTTTTCATGTTGCAGTGCTGCAGTTTGTGGGAGAAGGCGACGATCCTCGGTCCTGTCGGTTCTCTCAAATGATGGAGCAGAGGCTGGAGAAGGTGTTTTCTGAAGCGCAGGCCAAAGTTCTCAACACCAACAACAGACTCTCTGTCCAGGTACTGTGGTGCACTGTGCATGTGTTTGCTTACTGTCACAGTGTGATGCTTTGATTTGTAACATAATGCCAGTGTTGAAACATGCGCAGTGTTAAATGAATCAAAACAATCTGAGGTCTGATCGTATTAAAGTAATATTTTTTTGACATTGCCATGTATACAGAACAACCCAGCAGCCCAAACAGAAGTTAAGCTTTATGGTGAATACTATAGTTTGCTAAATGTCATTTTCAGTACATTAGAATATACGTAACTTAAGCAGTTTTGTCCCCTGTTACACATCAATATTACCATGTGGTTGAGGTGATTTGGCAGCTACAAACAGATGCAAACTGTGTGCAATTTGTGCAAAATTGTCCCCTTCAGGCTTCGACTTTTAAACAAGAGCAGCTTCTAAGATGCAAATTAATTATGTTTAGGGAGGCAATGTTTGTATTAATTTTAATGAGCTGCCACATTAAAGTGCACCCTATATTAAAGCTAATTTGACAGTTATGCATGGATGAAAAAATATGAATACTCTAATACTTTTGCACTCTTTCATGCCTTGCCAATTTCCCAGTCGTTGTGCTTCTTGATGATTTTCATATTTGTTGATCCAAGACAGCAATTTATTTTTCTATTTTTCCTCTCTACTATGTCATTTTGTGATTTGTACTAATCTTTAAGATTTGCACATTACAGTAATGTAATCTCAAGCATTTTATGTGGTTATGTCTATGTTTTTCTGTGCCCTCGTCTGACTCTGAGCCTGTTTTTTCCCTCTCAGATGTTGAGCGTCTCCCAGTCACCAGGCTCTCCTGCTGTGTCATTGGTTTACACTGTGAAGAATGGGACTGTCTTCCTTAATGGCACCACCGCCTCAAACCTCCTTGGTCAGCTGTCAGCTGAGCTGGTGGGCTACTTCCTCTTCTATCCACCACTTATGATTGCTGAGCGTAAGTTACAATTTGTATTCAAAAATACGTCTGTTAGTCAGGAGTAATCTAACAGCCTTACAAGAAGAGACAACACAAGTAGTTGTTGTGTCCTCTTGGGAGCGATTTGTTCTCCAAATACAAATTAGATTCAACAAAAAAGCAAGTGCTGTGCTTTTACTAGTTTTTTTTTCTTGTGTTGAAGCGGACAAGAGGTTTTATATAAAGTTTCGAGGCTGTGTCTCAAGAAACATGCTGGCCTCATACCTTTGCTTTTAGACTTTTGGACAAAGAAACTGAGATATGATTGACAATACAAGTAAAATCAACATCCTATAGATGCCTCTCATGATAATTACGTCACTGACTTATCGAGGTCCCCAAAAATGATGGTTGTCATGTCCTTGGCAGAAAAACAGCAGGTATTTCCTTCCTGACATGGTTCAAGCCTCTAAGCTGAATGAACAGAAAAAAAACTATGCTGAGACACGTTTTGCTGTTTTATTTGGTGGCGCTGCTTCTGTCCTCTCCTCTAATCTCAGTAAAGTGACACTGTGACTGGCATTCAGGCAGCTCCTACACTGGAACAAACATTTTTTTGGTTTTGTTTAATTTATTTTCAATTTATTCAGGATTTAAAAAACAAATTTTACATTCCAACTCCAATTATTTTTACTGGTCTTTGAAAGGGTGCACTTGCATTAATATGCTGTTATATTATCGTTATATTAGTGGCATAAAATAGACTTAAATTTTACTGAAGTTCTGGGACAGTATATCATCCAACAGAAGTTTGACTAACCTAACCCTATCTAATCTTACAAAACTGTAGTTGATTTAGTGAACTGAACATGGTTCTTTTATCTACTTTTTTTCTTTTTTTTTTTGCATGCACATGGACCAAACTCTCTCAGGTCTATCTAGGAAACGACAGAATTCAGGAATTGAATGGCCAAATACTGACTGACGTCCAGTATCTCAGTAATTGGATGTTTGTGACTGTTCTGCTGCTTTTACGATCACAGTTGGTTTTTAATGATTGAGTCACTGAAAGATAGTTGATGCAAGGACACAACTAAGCCCTTGCCTTTCATCTCAGTCTCCTTTGAGGGCATACTCAGCCAAGCGCTCCATCTTTGTTAGAGTTGTACTCAGAGAAAAACAAATGAAGAGTGACAGGGAATCAGTAGGAGTCTAAACAGCAATCTCAGTAGATTCCCAATGTGTAGCCTGTTTCAAGTGTGACATGTAAACTGCTCAATAGAGGGAGATATGACAGATGCTGAACTCTGAGGCGTAACTCACACATCACTTTTATGGCACTTTATTGATCCCTGGAGGAGAGATTCGCTGTTTTCTTGACCTCGCTTATAGTATATCCAAAATATAGGTTCAGTAAAAGAACTGGGAATCTGCAGCTGATTTAGGGATTTAAGCTACTTGTGCACACACAGTTTTGCAAGTGTGTTTACTGCCACACAAAGCATATGTTTGAGCTTCAAGTCCTTTTTTCTACTGTTTTATGCTCCCAACTAAAGTGGAGCAGTGTTATAGGCTCTGAGTGCTGACCTACTCTCAGTATTGTTCCTGAACGCATCCTGTGTAGACACTGAAATGCTGCTTTGCCAACATGCTGTTCACTCTGTGCCTGCTGTGTAGACACAGTGTTACATGTCTGGGCCTCACTGACTTGCATAATGTCTTATCAGAGAATAGTTTTTTATGCAGATGATACCCAGGTTTACCTCAGCTGTGACCTCAATTAATTTTTTTGCTTTCATATATGGATGGCTTAAACTCAACCCAAAAAAGACAAACAATTACAAACTTAGTAGGTTGAAACTATTTTGCTGAAATCTTGTTGTGTTATTTGACAGCTACCTCACATTCAACAGTTACAACCAATCTTTCATATAGTCATGTTCTTTTTTCTTTTGCTCATGAAGCTTGGTAAAATTAAAACATTTCTGTCCATCAAAATCCTTTCAAACACTCATTTCATCATGGCTAGATAATAGCAACTCCCTTTTCTCCACCGGCAGAAAAATGTTAATCCAAAATGCAGACGCCAGGATTTTAACAGGTATCAGAATACAAGAAACATTCCACCTATCCTGTCATCTTTGCACTGGCTGCCTTTTAGGTTTTAAAACTTTACTCATCATTTAAAGCACAGAACAGATGGCCCCAAGCTGTATTTCTGACCTTTTTGCCCCCCAATGCTGTTCTCCTGTCGGTTCCTAAATCTGGACTACAAGACAAAGGTAACAGACTGTTTGCCATCAGGGCCCCTAGACACTGGAACAATCTTTATGGGGAGATTCAGATGGCTAAGTCTGTACCTTCATTTAAGACTTTATTTAAAGTCAGTAGCTCCAAATGAAATATTGTTATGCTATTATTGTTGTCAAGCTCAAGGAGGTCAAACACATTGGGTCAAACCGGAAACACAGAGGTCGCCACTGGATTGGCCCACTCTGGTTAGGTTTGTGTTCAAGCAGAAATTAGTCTTTCCTACCAGCTGCAGTGCCTGAAATCTTCCAGACTTTGGTCAGTTTTACAAGAAAGAGCATTGGCTATGCAAGATCATGCTCAGGATCACAGCAAAGTCGATGCTTGAGCCAGGAATGAAGCCAGGTGCTTCCCTCTGTTACCATCTAGCCGAGGCCAATATCGAAAGCAAATTCCCTACTTTCTGGTTTGGCTGTGCTGAGCCAGATGGGTAACTGGGCAACAGATCGTTTTACCTCCCTGAGTGTACCTGGCTGGAACATATTTGGAAGCATGTAGAACCAAAAGTTCATGTTCAGTCAAGTGCTGTTAAGCGGGGATATGTTAGATAATACCTGGAAAGACACACTCTGTTTCCCAATGCAGGGGCTGTTGTGTCCTTTATGGAACGTGAAAGTGAGGCTTTCTTCCTCAATTAGATGTCTAACTGCACAGAGAATAAAATTAATGGTGTGTTTGTGCGCTCTAACACCCCGTGACCTGATGTCAAAGACAAATGGGTGTCCAGGCTCCAGACAGTGGAGTTTTCTTGCCTGGCCTCCTTAATTTACCTCCTGCAGTGGCTTTTCGTTGCACCAGATGTGATTTATTAACAGGTGCCTGATGACCAGCCGAACAAAATACCTGGTAAAAAACAGATGGTTATGTAATGTTTCCCCACTTCATGGGCTGATGCGGGCCGCCTCAGTGCTCCATTACACAATTGACCAGATGATGGGATACTGAGGGCTGCAGAAGATACAGACATAAGACAGAACATTTGGAGGTCATTTTCTCCAGAACAAAACCAACACCTCGCCTACATAGGAGAAGGATACAAAGTTTACAGTTGTTTAGCTGCTGTTTGTTGTTGTGTTGTGTCTCTCTGTATCCACTACACATTTCTTTGTGGTTTTGTATATATTTTTTAAAATATATTTACGTTTTAGGCTGTTCTCAGCTTCCATCTTGCTGATTCAGTAATGATTGATGGCGCTGCACAGTTTACATGGTGGATGTCACACTCAGGGTGGGAGGAAGGAACTTTTTTGCATCTATTTGTAGTTGTTTTGGTCTCTTTTGCTGCATTTTCTTTTTCTCTATGGTTATTTTGCATCTCCTCCCAGTTTCTCTTTGAGTGATATTTTGCAGGTGAAGGCCAGAGGGGCCCCTGGGCCTGAGCCCAGTAGGACCGTCAGTAATCCACCAATGATCCTTCGACTGCAGCTATTAAATCAAGTCTTCGAAGGAAGCAGCTTCTGAATTGGGATACAGCATCAGTGTCACTGAGGGCGGACAGCAATTTTGGTTTACACACTGTTTAAATCAAGATGAATAGGATTTCTGCTAGTGAGCATTAAATTAAAACTCACTTTGTGTTGCGATTGAATTAAGTTATAAAGTGAAGTTACCCACAGGCAGGGGGATTCAGTCGGGGAGCCGAAAAGGAAAGAGAGGAAGGCAACTCTGCACCAGGACGGGCTTCTCAGAGAGCATAAACTGACACAGAGAAAGTTAGAAGAGAGGAAAGTAGAAGAATGAGAGTGTATGACAGTGATTTTGCTGTGTTTGTTTTGTAGACTTGCCATTAGTGATATTACACTGTACACACGAGGTGTGAGCATATGCTGGCAGCGGCTGCCTCCTCACTTCAAAGCCAATTATCGCAGTAAATAATTAACAGTGGGGGATTCTCATACCACCTTGGGCTGTGCTCTGACAGAAAAGGCCCGGGATCTCACACCACTCCGCAGTGCCTGTTTGTATCGCCGAGTACTCCGCTGTTCCTGTGGAGCTTGTGTAGGCTGAACGGCTGTGCTCAGCTGTTTTACTCCCCCTCTGCTCTTCAACAATTTCTCTCAGGTGGAATATGAGTGGAGCCGTTTGCAAAATGTCTCTTTTTGAACTATAACAATCACTAGAAACCATAACCCCAGCACTAGTGTAAAATATGAAATTTTCTTTTAATAATAGCCTCCTGTCTCCGAATTGAAAGCTTTTTTTCTCTTCTTGGAATGACTTATAAATGGTGTACAAATGTATCCCCCAGGCTGTCATCACACAACAGCAGAGGCTCATGTAAAACCTCCTCGCCGACTAATATTCCACATGATTCAGACTTATAGACAATGTTGGTCTGATTTTGCTGACAGCCCCGCAGCTCTATCCATTAACAATGCTAAAGCCCT
>CAFUXE010001343.1:333810-345176 GCA_903364295.1 Serranus cabrilla
CCCCCCCCCTCTCCTCTCCTCTCCTCTCTCCTGCCATGCCTGAGTGTACATTTCTGTAGCGAGCCTGCTTTCACAGGCCAGTGATACAGCATTCCCCCAAACACTGCACCAGCCTCCAGCACAAGAGCTTAATCAGGCAGGAAATAGATGTAAAAGAACACAGAGACAACCAGAGCTCAGGCAGCTGAAAGCTCTCCTTGCTTCTGTATTTGTCTGACATGCAGTGATAATGAGGATTTAAACTGAGATTTCAACCACACAAAACTGTTCCCCTTCTCTTCAAGAAGTTTTTCTCCACATTTAGCTCAAGTTTGCAATACCTCCACAAATAATAAATGTCTGCTTCACAAGACCACCACTTGTGGCAATGATAACAGTTCCACCAGTGAAAAGGCGGACTGTGCTGACTGATGGACAGGCTGCAGCTCTTTGTTGACATGACACATGAAATGGAACTGCAGTGTAGAAAAAGTTGTTTTTTCTTTTATAAGGTTATATTCCTGGATACAGATTTTTTAGTATTGTTACAGATATATTATGAGTGGTTGCTTATAACTTGAGGTTGATGTAAGGTCATGTATCTCATAACTCATATCTCATGTTCTTTCTTTGATAAATGCCTGTTAGTGTACCACACTAACTAACTATATGTACCCCTCTCCTCCTGCTTATGCTGTTATAACTACTTAATAGAATATTAAGATATTTAAGATGTTTATGGGCTAAATAAATTAAATGTTTTATGATTTTATAAATATTGAAACATTTTTTTTGCTATTCTTGCAGTAAAACTCAAAAGATTGCGTTTGAATATAGAATGAAAACCTCTCCATAGATAATTGCCAAAGGAAGTACAACAGTTTTGTGAAGTTTGAAGAGAAAAGTAAAAGTTCTTAATGTGAATATTAACGATTGATTAATTCTGATGTGGAAATGATTATGTTTTTATTTCCTTGCAGCACTGGAGTATCACAATCTGAACACCTCCATCGCTACCAGAGATTTCTGGGTTATTACAGGTAGGTGTATTATTGTTAAAACCACAAGTAAATATTAATAAACACAACCTCTTCTGGGGGAATTTGTCTTTAGTTTTCATTTTTCTGCTCATGAATCTTCAATAGTACACATTGTTACTTTTCTTATCACCTGGTCAGTATGTGTGTGAAACATACCTTAATAATAGTGAATTTCATACAGAGTGCTATTTATGGAAACATTACTATCCATCTGCTTGTGTTTATAATCTAAACTCTCCTTATATGAGGGCAGTGTGATGCACTCGACTCATGGATTGCTCGTTGTTTAGTATTTCAGCAACATGAATACATTTTGCAGTGTTCAAGGGCACCCACGCTGCTATACTGTATAATGGATGGGCCTTTCAGATCAGGCTGTTGGGCTCTTAACCCTGCACTTACTGCAATGAGAGGCCGAGTCAGTTCAAGGTCAGCCCCTTTATAATGGGATTTGCTCACACTGAACAAGATGTATAACCAGGATTATTGCTTCTCAGCGGTTGATAAAATGGAACAGATTAAACCTGCAGTAGCTGATGTTTGACCACTAGGGATAGAAGATCCACAACGAGCTTCCAGGAAGGAAATTTGTCATTGGCTTTTTAAGTAATTATGGCTAATAACAATTTACAGATTCATCAGAAACAGAGAAACATGAGCTTTCCTTAAGCCTGTTGTAGTGTTCCTTCTACAAAGTCAACAGTGTTTTACTGCAAATTAGGACCATTACCGGAACACTGTTTCCCATTAATTACCTATACTGTGGTGGTCTGCCATAGTCTAATCTGCCCAGCTAAGGTTACATTTAGAGCTGCTGAAAGTATATTACACTATTCATCCTGTCTCATTATCCTTTACAATAATTCCCTACATGTTTACAATCAGGTAGGCAGACGCATTTAAACATGCAATGATAAAGTTCAGTGTATATGATGGAATAGTGGCATTAGAATGTGAGAGGCCACCAAATTTTAGCTGTAAGGCCAAAGTGCAAAGGACTGATGTATTTTACTTAAAAATTTACAAATATGTCTCCCCAACCAAAGTCTCATGAAATCTTGTGGGAAACACTGGAATATAAGAATGTCAGGACACCACTCAAGTCTCTTTGGGTCTTACACATGCTCATGTCTAATTTTGCCTCCGTCTCTTCTGTCTTTGTGCGACTCTCTCTCCTCCCCAACAATTTATTTTCTCTCTTAATAACCATCTGGCCGTCCTCTTTCTTTTGTCTACATTTGCAGTGATCCAGGATGTGGATAACGGCAGCCTGGAGGGACAGTACCAGAGCTTTGCCAGTCTAATGGAGCAGCGGCTGGCAGAGCTGTTTGTGTTGGCAGGGCAGCAGGGCACTCGTTTCAGACGAGCCACTGCTGTAGGCAGCTACACTGTCCAGGTAAGAAACTGGCACAGCGGCCCATGGGGACTGCCAAGTCTGACTTTTCTGTGGAAGAACAAACAGTCTGCGACGCTCAGGGTTAAAGAGTGAAAACAGGGAATCATTCTCATTCTGATGTTTTGCCTCGGTGCCGTGGCTTGTTAGTCAGAAGTCTAATGAACGCATTCAATAGTTTTGTTGGCTTATCTCTTAAAAGTATGAATATTTCATGAGATGTACACTTTGATGCCAACTTCTGCACACGCTTGCATGATTACTTGTGGTCAGCCCTTGATAATTAGGGAGCTTTTTGGCTCATCATCCACTAATTGCTCATCAAAACAAGCCAGAGGTTGAATGTTTTACTAAATAACTACTTTCTTCTAACCATGTAGCTTTTCTTCTCATGAGACTCCATGCCTAAATGCATTCTTTGTGAGATGTATAACAACAAAACCATTCAATAACAGCTGATCATGACTTATTTCCCAATCAGATGGTGAGCATCCGTAGGGTGTCGGGTTCGAAGAATCCAGCAGAGATGACTTACTACATCCAGCACAACGGCATTCCTTTATCCGGCACATCTGCCGCCAAGGTCCTGAACACAGTGGATTCTCAGACCATGGCGCTCACCCTGGGCTACTTTGTCCAGCTGCAAGCAGAGCGTAAGCATAGCATCCTTCTTGCTTTTGACAAGTAGGCAAATAGACAGAAACAAGGACAGACAGACATGAAAACCAAAACACATGAGTCATGCTGAGCTTAGAAAGAAGAGCTGGTGCCGGGGTGAGGGGAGTAGAAGAAAAGGTTGAGAAAGCTCTTTGCTCTCTAATCTCTCTGAAATGCTCCCGGCAGGACTGTGTTTGTTTGGGCTGCAGTGCTGCTCGCTGCTCGGAGAAAGGCAGAGAGGGAGACGGAGCTGGTCAGGAGGAAAACAGAAAGGGCATGCTGCATTCTCTTATGGATTGTTGCCTACAATAGCTGAATCAGGCACACTGTATATCAGGTTGAGCTGAGCGCTGTGTCACTTAGCGTGGGTGTGACGGATGCTTCTGCATGTTTTAGCAGGAAAAGTGGGCTGTGCGGCTACTTCCAGTGGACTAATTGTTATGATGTAGTGTTTAGAGTCATTGTAATGAAGTGATGATGGTGAAAAAGTGTTTGTGTTTTTCAGCTGTGGTCAAGAACCCTCCTAATAACCTCTGGATAATCGCTGCAGTGCTGGCCCCCATCGCCGTAGTAACACTCATTATCATCATCATCACAGCTGTGCTGTGCAGGAAGAATAAAAATGACTTTAAAGCTGACGCCATCGGCAACCTCAACCCCCGAGCGAAGGTATCTGTCTTCCTCTCCATGTGTCCGTCTGTCAGTGTCCAGGCAGGATGAAGCTTTAACTGTTTGTTGTTTTGTCACTCACACATTTTTAAGTTGTTTTTAAAACCCCAAATTTAGCCTGATATGGCCTTTAAATGCACTCAATTAAATATAAATAAAAGATAATATTATTGTATGCGATTTAAGAAATAACTAAAAGAAATTAGCTATTCATTCTATGTGTAAGTGTCTTATTTTCTCTTGTATATTTACTTTTACACTTTAATAAAGCAGAAGTATTTCTCATCAGATTCAGATTACTCAATAAATCGATGGAATTATTGATGAGATACTCTTATTAAAATATTCAATAGCTGCAGCGGTCATGATAATTAGAG
This sequence comes from Serranus cabrilla, assembly GCA_903364295.1. Lineage (NCBI taxonomy): Eukaryota > Metazoa > Chordata > Actinopteri > Perciformes > Serranidae > Serranus > Serranus cabrilla. Next base: position 337,926 of record CAFUXE010001343.1, read on the forward strand.
CTTTTCCTGTAAACTAAACTGGACTGCTGGACAGAGAAAGACCTTTAAGGACATCATCTTCTGCACCGGGATATTCTAATGATAATTTATTAAAAGGCTAATCGGCAGATTCATCAATCAAAATGATCAATAGTTGCAGCTCGCCGTGTAACAGTAATTAAATATTGATTCATCGAGGTCATGTCCATATATCGTATAGCCTTGCAACAACAAAAGTAGTTCTTGTGTTCTCAGGGGAACATTTGTTCTCCAAATACAAATTAGATTCCACAAAAAAAGTGCTAGTGCTTGTTTGTAGTTTTGTTTCTTAGTTCTTATGTTGAAGCCTACAATATATTTTATATGAACTTTCTTAGGGTGTGTCTCACAATACAAGCTGGTCTCATATCTTTAGTTATAGAGCTTTGGACAATGAAATTGATCTATTGATTGACTATGCAAGGAGAACTCATCACTCTATCGAGACCCGTCATGGTAATTACATCATCAACTTGTTGAGGTCAGCAAGAATGATCAGGGCCATGTCAATAGGTTGTATAATATGGCCCGTTGTGTTTACAGACATGTATGTTTGCATTAGAAGGTCACAGAAAAACAGCAGACAGCTTTCATACCAACAGCGTTTTTGTTTTCAGCTTATAGGCAGGACTCAGGCAGCTCCTGCACATGCACAGACACAAATAATGTGGAGTGAACATAACGTTGAGGTGGAAATGTTTTTTTCCAATGTATTTTTTGTTTAAGTTGCTTTTAAGCTTTTATTTAAATTATGTTTATAATATTTTAATTTATTTATTCACATTGCAATTCCATATTCCTAAGAATAATATTTAATTGATCAGTGGTGAAAAAATAACAAAAATAATGTTAACTGCAATTATTTCTGGAACAATATCAGCAGACAAATGTCTAGTTGAAGCTCTGCAGTTGGTGTTTGTGACTTTATAGCCACAGTGTGGTGACTGTGGTTCAGTGTGTGTCATGATTAATGTGTGGGTGACTCTTTATTCAGAATCTATATATTATTATGTGTCATATTGTTTATTATCTGCATACTGTTGTCAGTACGATCTGTTTTGATGCTTTGGTAGAATCCTGGTCAGTCCTGAAACTCTTAACACACACACACAGCTCAAAAACCTTTTCTCTTGTTTTCAGATGGCGTATCGGAGAGATGTGGGCTATTATCACCAGGTATCTGCCTCTCTGTATTTCTTCTCATTACCGACCTGTGTTTTCATCTTCGGGGCTTAACTATGCCAACAGTGGGATTTGAATGGGATTCTTGGCAGATATAACCTATGCTATATTTCAATAAATCCTGCTGTGCTGATGAAAACTAAGGACACAACAGCACTTTGGAGTAACAAACCTTTCACAATGGGATTTTCTTGGATGAAAGGCTGGTGTTGCTTTCACTTCTTTACAGAGAGTGGTTATTATGGAGATCGTTTTTCAAGCAGAATAAGTGTGTGTTTGTTTTGTGTAGAAAACAGTTTCCACCATTGTTGCATGGAGAGGATCATCACAATGCTCTAATCAAAGTCCTCTCCACCTCCATGTTGTTTTTCCTGCAAAGCTGCTCTTCGCTGTTTTCATCGCTGTGGATGAATGGAAATGCAGAGTATAACACTCAGCACATTTCACTGCTTTTTTAATAAAATTTCATTTAAAGTTATAAAATCTTCAATATAGAAGTGCAACTTCAATGCTGCTTTCAGAGCAACTACACAACATCTAACGTCCTGCAAAGTTTCATCATATAAAAGAATCCAAAAAGCTAAATTTAATCAGATAATGAAATATAATTGGGTTGCTTCTGACAAACTTGCATTCTAGGCAGAGTATATCGCCACTTCTTTCTAATAAGTAATGTAAAAGTCACTCTCGCTCACACTGCCTCTTCCATATTACTTTCACTGTGTGTAAGCCACACACTTTCATCACACACCCATGTTAGAGTTTCCACTTGCAGAAACACTTTTAGTTAGTGAGAAAACCAGATCCAAAAGCAATCTCCACTCTCTATATGTGTGCGTGCTATAGGAAGAGAGGAGTTGCATATTTTCATATTGATTTTGCAGCACAGCGTGGCTGCTTTGAGGCAGTTATGTGCGTCTGACAATTTATGACGCTGCAATGGGAGTAGTCCTAAATATCTCAGGATATCTGTGTGTGTATTAGTGTGTGGGTTTGAACTCTTTTGGCCCTTACATTTACTATAAACATGTTGACATTCAATTCTAGAACAGCATGAATCCTCTTCCTCCTTCTTATAATCCTCTAACTTCACTACTATATTTCTGTGAGAGTCAGGAGATCTCATCTCGTCACCGCCTACTGCGAGTCATTTATTTGACAAGAATTTGGAAGAAGATGAGAAAAGGCCTCACTTGAATCTGTGCTTATCTATTTCAAGGCACAGCGGCGCAGTAATCCCAGTTCTGCTCCCTAAGTCCTCTGGACGTCTCTTAAAAAGATACACTTTTGAGCTATTTTGAGATACGTGACACTTCTGCTTGGCTAACGTATACGTCTTTGTTTCTCCTATCAATGGCCACTGTGTGTGACGATGTGAATAGAGCTCAACCTTTCTAAAAGCTATCTCTTTTTGTCTTTTTCCATTTTTACTCCACTCTTTCTGTCTATCAGCCAGTCCAGGGTTTTGACTATGCCAAGCAGCACCTGGGCCAACAGGGAGGAGATGAGGAGACCCTGCCTGCCAGTCAGGATACATTAGTGATGTCTCTACAAATTCGGGACACGCCACTTTCACTGGAAAAAGCCCTGCAGCAAGACGGAACTGCCAACAAGAAAAGCCTCACCTCTGACAAACACAAGAGGTATCATTGTATCTACACATATTCACTTCCTCACGCTGAAATCTGTATCATGAGAAAAAGGGACTTTTAGACAATATTCACAAAATCTTGACAGATGTTAGCCTCAGATAAAGTTTCACTGACTGGATGTAGTTGAAGCCTTATTACCTTATTGGTATTCAGTCTAACGGAGGATGTGATTTGTTTTATTTTGGTGGTAATATTAAACACGGCATGATTATTATTTACGATGATTATAATATCGGATTAATTCAAAAGTCTATTTACAAAGCATTTTTAACAAAACGGATTCATCACCGGCATCTTTACAGAGACACAAAACCCATTAAAACATGAGGAGACTATTTAAATAGATATGTGCATTTGTCTACAGATGCTTCTGTGTGTGTGTTTGTGTGTTGTGTTATGCATTTGCACGTTTTGATATTAGGAGAAGGCTCCATTACATTTTTTTCTCCCTTTAATCGGGCCAAGTAGCATTAGCTGTAGTCTGTTAGCGATTTAAGCCAGTTTCAATTCAGATACAAGATGGCTACAAATTGCAAACAATGAAAAGCTGCAAAAAGTGGCTGAATAGGATACTGCGCATATCTAAATGTTAATAATATCCATATTAATTTAATAACCTGGTAACATCGTTCTCTCGCATGATGTTTTCTATAATCTTGAGATTTTAATGGACTCGTGAATAACAAAAGTATGTAATGTCAGAGTGCCACAGACATCTTGATACTTTTAAAACCTAAATCAAAAGTATTTATCCTTTGTACATAGGATTTTACTATAGCTGTTTTCCTCCATAGTATTTTCTAAATGTTCTACTGCAGAGTAACCTGCTTCCTGTTTACACTGACCATGCATGTGAATGGTCATATGATGTGTCTTTTCATGGATGGAGATAACTGAAACCGTGACACTGGTGTGGATGGAAATAGTTTTCATTTACAAACAACATTTTAAAAGGAAGATGTATCCGTGTGGACAGAACCTCAGTTACCCTGTTAGCATGTCAGGAGGAAAAGTGTTGCCGAACAGAGAATAGTCACCAGAATAAAATCGATTTATTCAAAAGTATTTTACGATTTCTCCTTCAACTGAGACTCAAGGCAAGCATCCTCCCAAAAGATAGTATATTTCACTGTATGTTTACAGTACGTGTTATCTCACTGTTGCACCGCTGCTCCGTCAGAAAGCTCCTGGGTCACATAGAGAGAGGCAGGCCGATAAAACACACAGATCCCTCCAGCCCTATTGTCTATCCTCATTCTACCCTGATGCTGAGTGATAGGCAGTCATTAGCAGGGTTCTCTGTGTGGGCAGGTGAAATCGACCATTTTCCTCATCCGACAGTCAGTAGCGCTGCTTGGGAAATTAATTGCCATGTTAAATCATGCTAAATTATTTAATCAAGAAACACAAAAGGGCGCCATTTTTCAAAGCCATGCAGGATAATGAGATCAAATGAAATGTATGTGGCAGAAAAGGGAATCTATAGACTGGAGGTCCTGCAGTAATGATTTTGGAGACTCTGAAGTTTTTAATTTGTTATTTTTTTTTAATGTTGCTCTTAAAGGTTCCTGTCTTTCCATGAGATCAAGTCTTAAATCAGCAGTCATTAGTTTATCAGGTTTCCAGCCGGCCCTATTCTGTTATCCCAGGACACAGCAATCTTATTATTTAATGTCTTTTAAGATTAAGGTTGATATTAAAATTAAGATTAATTCTCCACAATGTGGAAATTCAACCACTGTATTCTATGCACCAGTGAATGCTTAGAGCAGCACTAGGAGCAGTGTGGGTGGGGTTAGGTGTCTTTCTCAAAGACACTTCAGTCCTTGACCTGTCTGTGCTGATTCAAACCCATGATCGTCCAGTTATAAGGCCAAATCCTACAGACTGCCCTCTTCCCTGATTTTTCAGATAATAAAATGAAAACCGAGAGTGTAGATATACTGTTATGTGTCTGGTTGACTTTAAAGGGGAAGCATGTTGCTTATGCTCAGGTTTATACTTGTATTTTGGGTTTCAATAATTTTCTTTAAGGTTTGAATTTATTTCAGCACCTGTCTCTTTGAGACCCCCTCCTCAGATAGCGCACCTGTGCAAAGGTAGTTCTCAAGCCGTGGATGGAGGGATGGGGGCAGTATATTCTAATGAGCCTGGACATGACATAGGAAGGGGAGCAGAATCTGAATCTCATGTTTTTCTGATTTAGGTAGCCCACAAAATACTGACTAGGTCGTCCTATTTCTTTGGATTGGTAAGCACTTCAGATACCTAAAAGTGTGCACAAGCACTGAAAATGTCCCCTTTAGCTAAATCCATTGACAGAGCAAATCATTCAGTCATGTGTAGGCTCACAATTCTTGTTGATGTCTGAGTGAAGATGCGACCTGTCAGTCACCTGTTGTACAGCTGGTTTAAAATAAGGAGAGAAGGAGAGAAACTTGTGGGATGATGTCATGAGGTTACATTTTTACAAGTTATTGTTTAACTTCAAAAAGATCTGAATAGTTATGCATTCATGAATTCAGGGCTTGGATGCTGTGATGCATGTTGGATACAAACACATTTAAAAACATGCATGCAGGCTTGCTGTACACAAACGTCTAACTTGCTTCTCCCTCTCTGAAATCCCTTCATTTGCACCAAGGTCACTTGTCTGTTAGCCTCTAAACACCAATACAGGATCAAACATACAGTACAGTCCTCTCCAAAGCCAGTGTATACGTATGTTGTACACCTCAATTAATTATAACACATCACACGTCTTTGTCTGGAGCACGGAGCTGGCTCTCTGCAGCACTGCCTCAACGAGAGCAGGGAGGGCAGCCGCTGTTCCTCCGTCTCTCTTTGCTGTTATCATTTTTACCAGACAATTAGGGGATAGACCACGGTGCTTTGATGTCACTGTCAGCCTCGTGGTCCTCTGAGCCGCTGCTTGATCAGCTCTAATTCCGACTACAGTACAGCGTTTGAAGCCTGTGAAACAAGAATTGGATAAAGCAATTGTTTGTCCAATTAATGGAAATACCAGTCTTGCTTCACACCGGACACACTGGTTTTGAAACATGCATGACACTTACTAAAGGCTGTAGAGTGCGGAAGAGACACACACATACACATTAAAACACACACCACTTGGCAAGATTTCAGCATTTTTATCATGAAATTTGAAACCAGCTGATGACTGGTTCTGACGGTTTAGAAACAAAGGATTGAATAGCCTTGATTTTCTTTGAAAACAGACAGTGTGTAGTGATGGTTTTGATAATGAACACGCCTTTTCATTATACAAAAAAAAAAAAAATGCAGTAATGACACATTATGTTTACTGGACCCAAGCTCCAGAGAGGGAGGGGGGAAGGTGAGGTTGTTTAAGGGAGGTATGACATAACCTGGCTGTGAGCCCAGCATCCGTAGAGCTCACCGCCTTTTCCTGTTGCTATGGTTACTTGCAGCAAGTTGCCGAGTGAGGACGGTTCCGTCATCAGCAACGAATCAGAGAAGCTGAATTCCGGCAGGGGCTTGACAGTGCTGAAAGTCACAGCACAGCAGAAACTGACAAAGGAGGAGACGCGCAAGAGGGACGGTGAGAGTCACACGCTGATGCAAATACAAATAATTTATTCTTCAGATCCTTTGCAGACAAGGTCAGCAGTGTCACGAATGCAAAAGAAAATCTGTTTTTCCATTCCCTCCAACCCTCATCCACTCTCTGTAGCTCACACAGGTACCATGAGAGAAATGCACTGCCACTGCAGCTTTTTTTACAGCCAGAAAGGTAGCCACTCAGCAGTAAGCAGAGATGGACCCGATGAATATGCATGAGACAGACACTCTGCTGACATGATACAGTATGTCAGAATAATGGTGCCGTGACACACTGGCAGGACCACGTACACACTCACACATTCACTGATCCAAAAACACAGAAAGACCACATGAAGCCACACATCCCGTGCTCCTCGAAGACGCAGCAGTTTAACTAAAAGCCATTCAGACACTGAACTATTTGCTCTTCTATTCTTGTCCACTGCTGCTAAATGTTCCACATGTGGTGGGTGTGAGTCAAATTAATCACATCCATATACCCTCCTTGTAAATTGGATCGGGCTTGCTAGATTATGATTTTGTTAATGGGTGGGTTTGAATAATTCATCAGCTGAGTTAAGGGAAACTAGAATTGAATCCAGTTTGTCTGATGTCAGATAAGGAATGAAAGTGCAAAGTCAGTTCCTTGCATCTATCACAAAGATGCATTGGCACAACCTTTTGAAGCCGACGCTATCTTTGTGATCTATCGTCTCTGTCCACCACTTCATTTGCTGACACAGACGAGGGATGTTTGACATAATCCCACAGTGTCAGAGAGGCAAGGTGATGAGAGAGAGAGAGAGAGAGAGAG
>CAFUXE010001343.1:357115-391272 GCA_903364295.1 Serranus cabrilla
TTTTTTCAAGAAGAAAACCACAGAAGCACTTTGGCTTTCAAAAACCCACCTGAGAAAGTGAATTCATATTTGCACAGAAAAGCAGTTTTATAACTCGCCCCGTGGTTTTAAGATGCACAGATGATTCAATGCACATTCAGCCCCGAAACCTTTGCCACAAAACAATTGTGTTTGCTGCTGGGAGTAGTGCCAGTTTCTTGTAAAGTTGAACTATAAACAGTTGTTTACTGGCCTTAAGATATCTTTATGGTCTCAATGGGTGCATTTCATGAATAAAAATCAGAGTTCATGTAAACTATTGACCTAATAACAGGTCCCACATCACTACTCCTGTTCTAAGAAGTTATAGGTGCACAAACCTTTGTGTAACATTGTGATTGTCTGCCGGAGTGTCAACTCAGATTGAGTGTACAGCACAGCACTTTCAGGAGCAGTGTGCTCAATGTGAATATATCCGTGTGGAGTATTATTATATATATAGAGTCATATACAGTTGTATACAGTATATACTGTATACAACTGTATACATACAGTTTATATTTTCAAGCATTTTTGAAGCCTGGAATCGTCCAGTTTGTCGGTGCATAAATGCTGAGGTAGACATTGACCTCTGAAAAGAAAATATAATTCTCGTAAATTTGTTATTTTTCTTCTCATCAAGCTCAATGATGTTTTCAATCATCCACACAGGACTTGAGAGCAAACATGAATAAAAGCCAGTAATTAAAGGTTAGGGCCCAGACATCCAGTGTGATATAAAGTACTATGTAAAGTGATGACAGAATACAGTTCTACAAAAAAGCACTTATCGTACATGTTGAACAGACGATCAATCATTCCTAAAGAATAAAGGAGGCTCATGCTCTCCAGTACTATTCCAGCAGCGACATTAAATCGACACTCTTCATTGAGTGGAAGATCAGGACATTCAAGGATCCGGCTAACCTTTCTGATGTCATGCTTTAACATCTTCAAGCTGCACTTATTCAATTTGCATCACTTAATGGTCCACCTCAATTAGCTTTTTCACCCTATTTTATTACCACCACACCAGGGCAGTGCACAAAATAAAACCATAAACCATTTAATAAAACTCCCATGAAACAAAAGTCATTAAATCATTGCACACATGAAAGCAATTCATCTCTCGGAAAAGACTCATACTCATATTTCACTGTGGCATAAAAGCCTTCAATAGGTTATGATGAATTCTTAATGCAGAATTGCTGGCTTGGGAATGGAAAGTTGGACTGACTGCAGATGAGTGCATGTAGGCCTATAGCAGGGGTGCTGTAATATGTTTGCACAAACATTCAGATGCTATAGATTGCCTACTTTTACTATATTATTGCAAATCACATGGAATGCTTTGCTGATTATTATAATCAATGCTGTCATAGGACAGATGGCAGATGTGTCATATGAAAGACAACTATGAGTGAATTGCCTTTAAATCATTATTTTCTTTCATAGAACAGTATTGCTTTTACAGCAGTCCTGAACGAATTTAGCCTTTTTGCATTCTGACTTTTGAACGAACCCTCCCCCCGTCGTCCAAGAAAAGTTCTTTTATACTCATGCCTGTTGGTGTCTAAGTAGTTTTAAGGAAATACTGTATGTCTTAAACTCAACAAGAACTTTGTTGTTGCTTGTTTTCCCGATATTCCTTTTACCCATTATTCAGAGGAGCACTTAATGTCTTAAGAACTGTACAAAATACAGTGAAACCATTTTTTTGTGTATACCAGAAGTGAACACCTTTCCACATTCTCATGCTGGATAACTGAGAAAACTTAGCATTATTAAATACATGGGTTTTTAGGTTGGTTTATTGGTTTAGAGAAATGATGAGTATTTATTCTATAAAATGAATCATGAATTGAGCTAAACCTATTAAAAAATCTATGTCTTTTTGTCTTCCTGACTGGTTTCTCATTTCCTTTTTCATCTGCTTGATCTTGTTATATTTGATGTTCCTCAGAGATTGATTTGACAGCGAGACTGTGGGGCAGATGGAGAATGAAAGAAATATTAGCCTACATGATTCAAATTAAATAAAAGATTTTATTAGAAGAATCAATCATCAATCCGTGTCTTCCATACCTCTTTTACTCTGCATGCCGTGTGTCCTGATGAGCAGTATAACAAGAGTTAAAGCAAGTGTTGCACTGCTACACTCATATAGCCTTCTCTGGTATTTAGTATGCTATTTTAATACAATTTTGCATCTAATTAGTAGTTGGAGTGATTATTATTACCGCCTATTTACACCGCAGGGACTTTAAAAGTCCTTTGTATTACAATGCATAACACTAAAAGCTCCCCTTGCTCCAGGAGGCAGATTAATGATTGAAGACGAAGGCATTTAGAGGTCGCTATTTGTGTACTGTTAAATGACCTGCTGTCAGCCATGATGCTGAAGCTCTCTGACACACAGAACTCACACGCTTTTTTGTCTTTTGCTGTACTGTAATGAATAGAAGGGAAATAACTGATTGATTGATTATATATATTTTTTAAAAATCAGTTTTTACCACTGCATATTTTTCCTTTCTTTTGGTTCTTTTTCTTTCTTTTTTTTAAGTCAACACTTTGCATTCCTCTTGAGACTGGAGTTGGTCTGTTTCTCATAACTTGGATAACTCCACCAGATTGCCCTCATGAATATTCACTTTCCAAGAACACTGGCTTGGTTCCCTCAATGGCTTTCAGTGCTACTTTGTTACCTCCATACTCTCTCTCCTGCTGTACATAACACTTCTTCCCTGGTACATCTGTAATAGTGCTCTATTTGTTTGGCCTGATTCCATGCAGCCCTCCAAATTTGTAAAGGAGGCACACGGGTCTAACTGCGTCCTGATGCTCTGGTTAATTAGCAGCTCAGCAGGTGTGGCTCCATAGTGATCTAGAGTGTTGACTGATTAGTAGAAACCTAGACAACTTTGTTTAAATGCTCTCCTATCCCATCCTGCTGATGCCATACTTTAACAATAGATGATGAATGACGTGGTGCAGTTGTTACATGCTTGATGTCATTCCTTTGTAGGAAGTGTCTGAAGTCAGTGTACAGCAGGGACTCTTTAGGTGAAGACAGTCCTTAATTTTTACACTGTCATGGACGAAGTTAATGACTGTATTGGGTGAGCTTCAATCTACTCAGAAACACCAGCAGCTGTGGTTCTGCTGCTGGAGTAGTTTGGTTAGTTGGCATGCATGGCATGTCTGACTGCAGACTCTAAATCTGCATCCATTTTTCGCACCACACAAAGCTGTGGGCCTTCATCCTTGAAATCTCTGGGCCTCATGAAGTTCCTTAATCATTACTTGTTGTTCCTGCGGTACAATCATCACCCTGATTCCCCACAGGCTGCAGCCCCCCTCCGACTACACTCAACTCATGTTGTTTTTGTTACATAAAGTCGCCTGCCAATCAAGGTCCATACACTCTGAGTGGGTCTGGATAAATCATGGTGGATCCTCCAGCTGTGACTTTTACATTCACTGTGGAAAGATTACCTGAGTGTGCGAGGGCTTTCTACTGTTTTTGACAATCCCTTATATTTTGTGACTGCAGAGTGCACTTAATGCTCAAAGTCTTTGAAAACTTGAAGCAGCGCAGTGGGATGGAGAGGCTGAGACGACTGGTCATAGTGGGACAGAGAGGCTGCACTGATCAGGCCTCACAGCATTATGTTCAGACAGGTGAGCATAACAATAAACAGTCTCAAGAGGAGAATGTTAATCTTGCTTGGCAACATTGTGTTGTGTGCAAAAACTGTGCAGCTGCTGTGAAGATTCATTGTATATAGCCGTTAGTGTGTCGTCTTCCGAGGTGAGATTTATTCTGCTGTTGATAGGAATGGTAGGTTATTTAATTTCTGGAGCCTAGTCATGCATATTGCACTCACCCAATTGCCCATAGCTCCTTTTATTTATTGTCAGTCATTTTTGTTTGATTGTCCAAGTGTTGCCTTATTTTCTGGTAAAAAAAAAAAAATCACAGTAATGTGTAAACTCAAAAGTACATTTTAATTGACTTCTTTACTTTTGTCTTAAATATATTTGATATATTTTACTCATTCCTTCTTAAAAGTAGCAGTGCTTTTACAATGAAAGGATTAAAGTAATTTAGTAAATTATTTGAGTATCCTTTCCTCCCTGTTTGCTCTTGCTGCTTAATGCATTATCCAATTCTCTATGATAGGCTATAGATTTCCAACCTCATCGCTGGATGTCACTAAATTTCGCATTTGGGACATATACTTATCTGACAGAAAATGCCTTATTTATTCCGTAGGAGGATTGATTGTTGTAATTCCATATCCAGCCACCAGTGGCAGCACTGGGCGCAGTGCCGTGAGTTGTTTTATTCTAGTAGGTAAGCGAGGAAGAACCTTGCACCCTGACTTTTCAGTAACCACTCCTTCTTCGACCAGGTGAGTTTATTGTTGTAACACTTTCCATAACTAATTATATGAATGCCGAGTCGTTATTAGGCCTGAAACTGTCTTCGGCAGAGTTAGGGCTGTGTACAGAACATTACATGTTGGAAGAGGTACACTTTTTTAAACAAAAATGAGCAGTTACTCATTTGTAGCTAAGTAACTGCTTTGGTGCGTTTAGTCATAGATTTTTTTTTTTAAATATTAAGCTACAGTTAAACGTTGCATTAAAAGGTCATAGAAATTACATTTGCAATTACCTTCAGTTAATTATGCTGTTGCACTTGTTGCTGGTATGAACAGGACTGTCAGTTTATTCTGTAATGTTAATTTGACACTTGGGAGAACCCAACAGAGACTAAACCAAGCTATCTTAAGTGTTGACCTACCTGCAGCAGTTGGTCTGCAACCCTTACACAAACTCAACTTAACAAGTTCACTTCACAAGTTTTGTTTTGACAAGCTGCTGCATAACTGCTGGGCATATAGAAAGCATAATCTCAGTATGGACATTGTATTTTCTGTGTGAACAACTAAGCCCCCCCTGACAAAAAGTGTCAGCTGTGACACACGTACAACAGCAGCCATCAGGAATGCATTTGGCAATCTTAAATCCCATCCAAACAGCTAGACATGACATGCAGAGTGATGACTCCAGATACCGTCCTGATGTGACCGATAGCACCACAGCTACTGACAGATTAAAAAGAAATAGGGTTGTGTCATTTTGACTTGAGAAGATACACCAACATAGAAACTATTTGACAGTTGAGCAGTGAACCACAAGCATGTCAATCCAGATATGATATTGCATTTCCCATGGGTGGTGGCTGTTGCAGTCAGTGTGAGATATATATATTGAATGTTTCTATACTGTGTATGGTTTATTTTCCCCTTTCTTACAAACCTTTGTCTACATTTTTCCAGAACCTGCACTGGGTGGTTCCTTCCCAAATGAGGAAATCTATCGTGTATGAAGGCAAGTCGGTGGTTCTGTTTCTAACAGTGCCTTACATGCCTCACGGATGTGGACCAGGTGACCATCAAGCTTGTCACTGCTTGGCTCTTCATGGGATCATCTTTTGTAAGGTCTACACAGTAAGTAAATAATTTTACTGCATCAATTTTGGTGAAATATCAAATCACCTGCAAACTCAGTGGTTCCAAGGTTCTTTTAAAAGGAACCGTTTTTCTAAAGGTGGCTGCCACAAGGTGTGCTGAACATTTGAATGGTTTCTTATTTTGAATGCCCATATAAAAATACCATTGAGATTTAATAACAACAAGGATGAATCACCTAAAATATATATTTTTACAAACTACCCGGCCACATGTTTTATCCTCAGATCAAATAGAAGGAGAAAGGTTGTGTTTATTCCATGTATCACTGTGCTAAATGAGTTTACGTGTGACCTTATCTGCACAAAGGTGTAGATAAGGTGTTTCCAGTACCAGAACCAGACTGTTCCATCTTTGTTTGTCTCTCATGTGTCTGTTTATACAAATAGTGCTGTAAATCTGTAGTTCAGCATTTTCCCACCAGGGCTCAGCCTACAGCCACACAAACAAATGTTCCCTCTCAGTGAGAGTGGCATATCCTTATCGAAATGGTAAATTAGCCAAGTCAGAACATGGCTAATTTGATTTTCTTCCAGAGGGCGAGAGCTGTTCCTTCACTGGGTAAACAGCCTTGCTTTTAAAGTTCTACAGCAGTCAATAATGTATGTAGTTTAATACAGTAGCCACTTTGAAGTCAGTAATGTTCCAGTTTTGATAATATTCTGGAAGATTGTTGCTGATTCAGCTGTGTGTATTTGTGAGGCTTAAGTCTGCTTTGGTGCGGTGTCATGATGCATTAAATTGAATGGTACATAAAAATACTGCAACTTTGAGTTCACCAGGGGTGGACTGTAAAGATTATCTGCTCAGGGGTTTAGCCTGTGCAGTCATATGGCTGATGTGTAGAGAATTATATACATCAGAGGTAGGTTTTGTACATGTACTGACTTCATATTTCATTATTTTGACTTCTTTGATTATACATTGAACCTAACAGGTTATTATTTCACATTTGGCTGTTCATGATTAATCATCCACTTCAAAAAATAATGAATTCTTATAAGAAAGGAAGTCATGCCGTTAGTAATCTTCTGCTTCATGCCAAATTGGACGGAGTGAAAGAAGTAATATAATGTGATGTTCTATTATAAACACTGCAAACGCTGCATGCAACCAAGCAGATAAAACTGGTCAGGATCTCTATGTGCACCTGCTATTATCTTCCACACAACAGTAAGAAAATAGTTTGATATTTTAGCCTTCACAAAACATGGCTCCATCTGTTGCTAATCTTGTTGCCAGTTCTACACATCTTAATAATTATCCATTCACAAATCAGTTCTGTGCTGCTAAACACCAAGAGAGTATCAATGTCTGTGTCAAGGTAAATGATACATTAGTGTTGGAGCATTTCCTTTGAGATGTCTACGCTCCTCTGCTTGCCTGCTTTGTGTGCCATTTATATCCCTCTCCTTATGATAAGCCCCATTTTAATTCATCGATTTGTACAACACTTGTAAAACGACTCGTGCTTGTTTTTGATAATGTCTTCTCTCTCAGGTAAAGTGTAGATAGTTAAAGCCTAATTTGGCAGCTGTAATTAGATGTGATCTAATGCTGAAGGTCCATTACCTCTAATAAAGGCTATTTGAAGTAATTATAGTACAGCCTTCTTGAGCAGACACCAGCACAGATATTAAACAATTACCACAATGGTCAGTGCAAGGACAGGTCAAGGTAACACACTTGAAAGTAACAGTCTCTGACACTAAAAGGACCGTTGCCATACTCTGATACTCAGGAGTGTTTTCACATCACTCTCACGCTGGATTTAGACTGAGGTGTTGCCTGCGAGCCGGGGGAAATAGACGAGGCTTGCGAGATGAAGCGTAACCGCAGATTCTGTGGTCAGAAGGTCTTGATGAGACAAATGAGACAAATGATAAATCACTTCACCCCTAAATGATCTAGTGATTGTGGATGTCCGGAAAGAACACATTTTCCTCTTCTATCCATATCATTTGATATGGGTGAAAGTGACACATTGTTTTCCACTGACTGAACCCCAGTGGTGCAATTTTAATATGTGAACTCTGTGGGTGGTGGATTGAAAGTCAGACTCCAAACCAGACTGACTGAGTCTCATTAACTGAGGCGCCTCCGAACTACACAGTGGAATAGAACATTAAGATTATTTTATTGCCTGTCGTGCCTCTGCAACTGATGCTTTGGTTCAAATGAATCATGCGTGTACAGTAAATAAAGCTTTAGCAACTTTTTCTGTGTCAGCGCAGTTGAGCTCTAAATAGACGAACCTCTAGGGTTTTTACAACAGCGGTTTCTGTGTGGCTCAGCCTGCGTTATCATGTAATTCTATTGATTATTTCTCTGCCTACTCCAGTCAGTGCACCTCAGCAAAGTCCAGTCCACGTATGTTGTCCACCTCCTCAAAAAATGATCAGACATTTTATGACCTGGTTCCTGTGACTGTAAAACTCTTTGTTCTCTGTTCTAGCATGACTGCACAATAGTAAGATGCTTCTTTTAAGTCTCCCCCTTCATTTGCTCCTCTCTCTGGTTGCACTGGCTGTGTGAGGACACTAGGGGCTGTCCAAGACACTCAATCATGCAGATGATAAGTAAGTTACTGCTGAGCTGCTGGAGACTTTTTCCTCAGCATACATACATAGATCTCACACAGATACATTGTGTCAGTGTATGCTTGACCAACAACACTTCTTTTCGAATGGGCTTCTGCATGCATCACTTAATACAGTCATTTGTTATGATTCATAAATTGGTTCTTTATATGGCCACAATAGCTTTTTATCTCCAGTATGAAATAATTTTTTGATGAAGATTTTATCACCCACCTGTTTGTTTTGTTTTACTGTCTATAAAAACGGGCATGTCCTTTAAGGGCGCACAGTGACAAATAAGCTGAACAATTATCTCTCTGGGTGTTGGCTTTTGTTAGAGGACAGGGCAGTGCAGCTTTTCTCTGCAGATTTCCTTACGACCACACAGTTAACTGAGGCTTGAAGTAGTAAAGTTTGCCATTTTTGCTGAATAATACTGGTTGAATTTTATTGGTACAGGTTGTTGAGAATAGTTTTCGCTGTTTTTGAACTTCTGGTAGAGAATAATTCATGATAATAATTGTCTGTCTTTGACATTTGTGGACCCCAACTGATCTTTCAACTACTTAGATTGTATTGAGGTATCAGCCAAAGCCTCTTCAGTGGGCATTTAGAAATCAAAGCCAAACTCTCTGCATGCCTAATGCCAGCTGGGCTCTAAAGAAAAAGCAGCTATAGCTAATGGATAGATTATGTTTAAAGCCTGATTCATTTCTGATCTAATTCTGCTTCACTCAGGTGCTTCAGCTATTGTGCTCCATTAGAATACTCTTAACATTTTAAGCAAGAGCAAATAGACAGGAGCCACAGGTTTAAATGGATATGTGTAATTGGTGCAATGCAATTTTATACATCATGGCTGGAAAGGGAGAAAAGACATGACCCCCTTGAGTGCTTAAGCAAACCTGGCAGGGTTACTCTGTGGCTTCGGCATCCTAAAGGAAAAAATTGTGCTTTAAATGTGCAGTATGCAATTCTAGCTGATCACTTAGTCTCATTCCAAGGTTGTCAAATACCGACGATTAGGGCTGGTGTTCTGTCTCTTCTACCAACTCAATGTGTCTGAACTGTCTTTCTCTAGAATCCATGACTCATACTGCACCTTTAATCACACTCATACTCGCCCCTTTTCCACCAAGGCAGTATGAGGTCCAGTTCGGAGGTGGTGCCTTATCTTGTTTCTACAGCCAAATAACCGGTTCTCTGCCAGGAAAACTGGTTCCAGAGTGGCACCAACGCTTTGCTGGTCTTTAACTATGATCCACTTACGTCAGGGGCTGGGGGTTATTGTGATCATTACAAGTATAATTACTTATATTTGATTTGTGTAACTGCAATGTAATCGATATGGGCTTGTGTTAGCGGGCTAGAGTCGGCTTACTACAAAGGCTAATATTTACATCTCATATTGTTGATATGAACATAATTGTCATCCATAGCGATCAAGACGAGCTGCACAAATGTGTTTTACCAGTCGTGTTTGGATGCCAATGTCGGCTTTGTCAGAAGCAACATTTGTAAAAAGACAATGTAGGCTGCTGCTTGCAGAGAGCGGAGACATATACAGACCTATAGTATGTTAATACCTAGTTATTTAATGACGTGACTCTCTGGACTGTGGAAAAACAGACATGTTCTTAGAAAGTTTGAAAGTTGAACCAATTGTGAACCAGCACCACAGCCAACCCAGGGCTAGAATAGGTTCGCATTGGTTGAAAAGGGGTTTCAGAGGAGCTTACCCACCCACCTCCTTAATCTCAACAATGCACTGTGTCCAGCTGTGCATCAAGCAAGTTCTTTCATCTCCTATGGGAGGTGAGTTTAAAACATTCTACTTACTGCAAGAAACAGCTGCATGAATGTCCCTGAGCAGCCTCGAGCACTTTCAGTGATGTGCAGCCCGGAGAAATAAGCATAAGCATTTAGTCAGCATTGATTAATGGTGGTTGCAGTGGGTAACAGCAGAAAAAAAGGATTTAAACATCCACAGGAATTTTGAAACTTCTGCTTTTATAGTTTGGTATGTTGCAGACACTGAGAATTTTGTCATGATATGACTGAATACACAGACACTTTTTCTTATGGCATGATAAGCAAATAGTTGTGATGCCTCCCTGCTTCTGTAAGTAGGGATGGTGTATTTTATGTGGTTGTTTTTAAACTGCAGCTCTCTAAACAGCAGTTCACATTTGTATTTCTCTGCCAGTCCATTGTGTATATTCTCCAGTAAATAGAATACATAAAGTCAGTATTGTGGAGTGCAGACAATAGGGCATTATTCATTCCTTTCCATTTGTATGTCTTTTTTTGTCTAAATGGTAGGTGTACTGGTGAAAGAACAGGCTTCCTGTCAATTTACTGAAAATCATTATCTCATTAGTTTTGTTGGCGAGTTGCCTAAGTGGCTATGACAACCAAGGATTGTATCCAATCAGAGAAAAATGTCAAACTGTCAGCTCACTAAAACTTAAGCAAATGAATGAGAGAAAGCTGATTAGCTGTTAATTATGCACAGGTGTGCTCACATACACACTCATGCACGAACGCGTCTTGTTACCACTTCACGCCAGACAAAAACAATGAAATAACGCAGCATTGCCCTTGTTCTTTCAAAGAGCTGATGAGGCAAAGCCCCCAAAACTTATAATTCTTCCTGAATGCAGGCTCTATAAAACCAGTTAAGCCCATTCTCCCATGCTATCTGTGGGATGAGTGGCTCAAGTGTCTGATTTGGCTCAATAGACGCGAGGCAGCTGTAGTGTTTGGGCCCAGAAGTATTATAAACCTCCTGCTGGTGAGGCTATCATGTAATGGTTCTTTAATTCTGGTCCCTGGTCCATAACATACTTCCTCTTTTACGACGCGCCTCTGTTCTGGGATTTAACTATTTGGCTGAACTGCAAATAATAATAAATAATAAAGGAAACCGACGGATTTTTGTTAGTGTCTCAATGTATAGTTAAGATTAAGCACAGATCTATAGATTATGGATCGGTGAGGTTACATTTAGAACTGGGTGGAAGCTGTTTTGTGGTGAATGGCAGGCTGAGTCTTTGTTGCTTGGCCATTAAATTACAACTCTGTCTCAGTTTTAATTGAAAGCATCTTTGGCTGTGTGGGATATTCAGGGCTTTGGCGAGAGCAGGAGCAGAAAAGCTGGCAAAGCTTAGTTCTGTTATTTGGATTAATATCCCCAACACCTGTCTTTGGGGAAATTAATGGGTGTTACTGTAAGCAGCTTTCTTTCTTCCTCAGACCCTTTCTGCTGATTTCTTACTTTGTTGACCCTTTCTGCCAGCTCTTTCTCCCTCTCTCTGTTGTCCCGCCCATACTTTCCCTCTGTAGATTAATTGCTCAGTGATACCGTATGTTAAGGACTGCTGTGAGTTTCCCTACCCAGCTGTTTGAAAGAGAAGTAGTCAGCAGTATTTGGCTGCTTGGGTCTCACTTGCCACTTCTTATGCTCTCCCTCCTCTCTTTTCCCTTTCTCCTTCAAGGCTCCTCCTCTCGTCCTTTACCCTTCTCACTCATCTGCCAGTTTCCACTGCAGTTTTCCCTGCTATTATTGTCATGACTTGGCCGATGTTTGTTGTATTATTGCTATTTCTGTTGTAGCTTCTGCTGAGAAATTCTAACACATTTTGTTAAGGTAGCTTAATTAGACAGGACTTATCCTCTCAGACTTAAATTTTCAGAATTAAAATGTTTTTTAACCATCTCTGTACATATTCAATCAGCGATTTCATCTTGTTACAATGTTCTCTGCTTCATGACCTCTAAGGGCACTTTCACACCCCAGTTTAGACCTTTTCAGTTGAACCCTGATGTGGTTAAATCTTTGTTACGGTTCGTTGGACCAAAACAACCAAGACCACTTATGAGAGAGGGTCTCGGACTGTCTCCAAACTAACCCGAGTGCGGTTCAACGGCACTGTGAATGTAATACCACCCAATTACAGGAAATGAACCAAAACGCAGTGGATTGTGGGCTACCTGCGCAGGCATTTTGTGAGATGTTCACAGAGCGACAGATGCAACACAGAGAGGACTGACTTGCACTTCTACTGAAGTCCAATGTTTGCTGGGCAGTAGAACACGTCCAGGAGATGCTGAATGACATAAAATAATTCAAGCAACATCAACCGGAGCAGAAAGGATACATGCACATAATAGATCAGTGCAGAGTCAAGGTAACAAAAAACTTTGACAGCAATATCTCATGGTGCATTCAGCTCCAATTTACTTTGTTTATTTCCATTTTTCATTTTCCAACTTTCCAACCAATAACAAATAACACTGCAAGTATATTTTCAGCCCTCTGCCTTTGCACATGCCTGTCCGTAAGTCTTTATTTTAATTTGGTCCGTTACATTTATGCACTGTGAGAGCAAACCAGACTAAATACAAAACAAATTAAAAGCACCCTAGTTAACTGCAAGAGGGCTTTCACCATGAACCTGTTCAGCTAAGCTGAAGCTGTTGATTATTGGTGCAAACAAAATAGCTGTTCCAAGAAAGGGATTTTCCTTGATACGTCAGAAAATTAAACAACAGGTGTGTCTTCTCTTTTTTCCTACTCTGTTTATTTTGGCAGTTCTACAATAAAGAGTGAGTGAAATGTAGTGACAACAGTGACTGTCCTTATGTGATGTTATGGCAAAAGATGCCCCAATATTAGCTGCTCTTTGTTATCCATAGCATGAGGTCAAGTTTGCACTATTAAAACTCATAATCAGTTATTACTTTGAGCTCTTTGTAACAACAGAGTGGATAAATAAACGTATATACGTCACATAATAACATCAGAGCTGTCTGTGCTATGAGTTGATGACCTGATCAGTCGGTATGAATTCACAGCTCTTAGTTTGGTTTTAGAAAATGTATGTGAACACTCACCTGATCAAATATAAAAGGCAACAATGTATGTTTTTTGTCTTTGGGGCAGACCAAACGAACTAAACTACAAATGTTTCCAGTTTAGAAGTTTTTTTTTACCAACACTTGAATTAAATAATCCAACCCTGGTCCAGTGATGGAAAAAGTATTCAGATCCCTTACTTGGCAAAAATAAAAAAAGCACCATCATCAAAATGTACTTAAAGTAAAAAAAAGTAAAGGTACTCATGCAGAATGAGTACCAAATGATTGTTATATATATTGTAAATATATTATTGGATTATTCCAATTGATGCATTTATTTAAGCAGTGTTTTATTGTAGTCCAGTTAGGCCTAATTCTAACAACTTAATATGCTTTTATGTGGTTTATTTATAAACATTTTTAATCATTTTAAATTGATCATGTTTTTTTTTTATGTTAAATCTTGACCTGGAAAGTAACTAGTAACTAAAGCTGGTAGCTAAATGTAGTGAAGTAAAAAGTACAATATTTGTCCCTGAAATGTCGTGACGTAGAGCCATAAAGTCAGATATGTGGAAAGTACAGTACTTGAGTAAATGTACTTAATTACATTCCACCACTGCCCTGGTCAATATTATTTACTCTTGCGTCCACTAATGAAGGAGCAGCTTCCTTTTTGTGTGTTGAGTTAAAATCTGTTGCCTTGCAGCCTTTTAATATTAGCGTACTTTACAGCTGACCAGCTTTGGACGGTCCTCTCACAGTGGCTCGGTGTGTAACCGGTGCAAAGCAGCCAACCATCACCGCATGTCCATGTCACAGTTGCATTCTCCCCTACCGTGGACACTTTGCTTGGCAGATTCCACTTCCCATGCTGTGACTTTTCTTACTGCTGCTGTCAAGAATAAGGAAGTGAAATGAGAGGAAGGAGGGAATGAAAGCCAGAGAGGCTTATTGAATACATAAATCACTTCCTGGATAGAGGGTATGTTGTTTCATTGCTAATGGATCTCTGCCTCTGCTCTGTAAATCACAGTACACGCGACCAGACATGGAACTACTAGGAGGCAGGACTCCTCAGATAGAAGACATTATTCTGTAGCTTTCTATTTTCTTTTCCTGCTTTCCTCACATCCTTCTTTTGCACGGATTTTGGGTTCACACAGAATTGCAAAACAAGCAGTATTTAGGTTCGTGCTCTCACTCCTGCCTTTCTCCTCTCTGGGTAAATGGGCACTTACTCAGCTCGGAGGGGGCGGCATTAATCCCTGACGCTGAACAAAGTCACCAAAAGTTCATACCTGACCAGGCAGCCATAACGTCCTAGCTCGTCCTTGTGAAATATTTCCTAAAACAATACGAAACTAGATCTAACTTCATGTTATTTTCATGCAAAAAAATAATATCATTGAAAAAACACTTTATTTTTCCTCTGATTAAAGTCCAGATGCCACAGTGGTAGGGTTGTTTCTTAATTTGTATGCTAATGTAATCAAGGAGGCCATAAAAACAAATGCATGTTTTTTAGCTGCAAGTTGATGGTTTGGTGCGGTATGAGAAGAATTGCATGCAATATATCCTGCATTTGAACCAACAAATGTTGGCCACACATATTTCACCATGTGTTTACCAACACTAAAATCTAAGTTGAATACTAAGCAGAAATCTGAGCAGCTTCTTATGTGACTGCAGGCACAGAATTCGTTTTGTCAGATGTAGTCGCAGTAAGCAGATGTGCATCTTATGTTGTTTACAGTATTCTTCTCATAGCAGTACTCACCTTTCTTCCTGCACGTCTTCATCTGAAGTGTAAGCTAGGACATAAAAAATGATGACTAAATGTGGAACACACACATTACAGGCAGCACTTATGAGCAGCAGACCATACAGAGAAAAAGCAATAATCCAACGCCGACTGTTTAAAACGGCTTGTGGGAGTACAAAAAGAGAAATATTTCCCATTAAAGAAGTTAGGAAAATGCTCAAAGTAGATCCAAAACTTGATAACAAGGCCATCGAGACAACTACCAACTGAAAATTGAATTGATGTCACAGTGTACTGACACACTTTAGCACACAGAGTACGCTAAGAACTCTTTTACATCTCTGTGACAAGTTGAGAAGTTAAAACTCAAAGAGAGAAAAAACCTTTCTCTGATCATTTATCAGCCGACTATATTTTTCATTTGCTGTGCGAACCAATATGAGCTTTAATCTGTTTTCTTGATTTTGTGACTCCAGTTCTTAAACCAGAGCATTTTCACAACCATTTTGCTCCCCCAATATTTCTATAAATAACTTATTGTTGTTTGTGCAGTGAGGATTCTAAAATAATGAGTCAGTTTTAATCAGATGCGCAGAGTTCCTGCTCGCTGCTCTTTAAAGGTTGACGTTGATCCTGACCCAATCTGTCTGCTTTCTGTGAGGGGTGACTTTGGCTCTGTGCTCCTAGGCTCCTGACTCCTCATGCTTCACTAGCCTTACTGATAAAACCCCTCAGCCGGAAAAAACTTCATTAGAAGGGGAAGATAGTTAATGAACTCTGATCCTGTGTCCACATCTGACATGGTGCCATCACTTCCAGCTTTCACTACTCTGCAGCCCTCTTCACCTTTGGCCATCAGTCTTCCTGTCCCTTCTTTAGACCAGTGCTACACATGAGAAGGCTCTTCCTGGCATCAGCTGTCCGGACCCTTCCCATGTAGAAAAAAAGGAAAAGGTGACAATTAATCCTGACTTCCAGGCATGTGGCCATTAAGGATGTATGAGTGGAGCAGCCTTGTTTGACTTTGCTGAGTGAGATGTTTGAGCTGTGGGAGGAATATTTGGCTACCCTGCGCATGGCTATTTTCTTATCAATTTAGTTTAGCTAGTGCTGTGTCTACCCCGCAGAGCGTGACAGGTGTCAGGGGGAAAATGTTTGATCATTTGTATTCACAAATCTTTTAATTTGTATCCTCCATGAACAATTCGTTCCCTTAAATTACTGCATTCATTCCTCCACATTAATAATTTGTTCTTTTGAGTGACTTCATAATTCCCCCAAATTGCTGACATAATTGCGTTAAATTAGCCTTAAGTTATTGTAGTAGTACAATGAAGTTTCATGTTGTGGCTCTCGTCAGTCAGCAACAGGCCAGCAGCTGTGTTTTCAGTAATGAGGTGAATTATGTGCAATTCTTGTCTTCACAAGGAGCTTTTCTTTGTGATGGGTAATATTATTTTTTCTCCCACAAACCACTGATTGAGGCTGTCATTTAGTTTAAAGGGCCACTTTTAATTTGTCTGCATGATAAACAAAGGCATGGAAACGTGCTTCTAAGGGATAAAACATCAGACTAGTGCAGGCTGATTGTGGGGGCTGCTCTCATATTTGTAGTCTAAAGAAAGCACATCAGTATTAGTATGGAGCATTTAAAAAATAAAAAATAAAAAAAATCTATATTTTAGAGAAGACTGAACCAGAAGCACATGGCAAAGTGTTATTCCGAAGACATAATTACTGTAGGCTCATGTTTTTACAAGAGTAAAATTAGCTGTAAAAGGATAACCTTTTGTTCTGTTACTTCCCTCTGGAACAGGAAAGTGAACGTAGCCACCAATTAACATTTGTGGTGCCAACCCTTGTGTTGGGAAACCTTTCTTTTGTTCTACCTCGATTTTGCAAAAGGCTGCATTCTCCACATAACAATTAGTAAATGGAGTTGGGATAGAGCCGCGCAGTTTGCCGTCCCTCATAAATGTACAGGCTGTCACCCTTTGCTTCCCTGGAACGATGGCTCTCTCACGCTGCTTATTTCTTTTATTGAAAAACTATGTGCAATGAGTTATCTACGCCTGCTGCTCTTAATTAATATATTTTACCCACACTGCTGCTCTTTCAAAACACCTTTGTACTTTTTGTAAGACTGACATGCACTTTGCTCTTTAATTTATATAGACACAAAAGCACAAAGTGAACTAAACCTGGGAGCACCTGACATTTTAGGGCTGTCAGAATGTGAGCGTGATTTGCTCAGGCTTTAAAGGGCCCGCACTCTACAGTTACCAGCTCTTTTCAGCGCTTTACTTTCGTGTTGAGTAGGTGTATACTTTTTAGTGTTTGTCAAGAATCGTGGCTTTGACAACATGGAGGAGACTTTTCCCGCACAGCTTCAGAAACCTTTAGAGAATCATGTTTTCTGCACTATCATTTCTTTGGAAGATCTTATTTGCATCTTTGCATCATAATAACATTTTCGTTGTGTGTGGACCACACATATGCATATACCAGCATGTATATGCATGTGTGTGTAATACAGCATATGCAGTATATTCATCCATTAAATAATGCATGCAGGAGCTGGAAATCAATATAAATTGGTAGAACTATATTTAATCCTGTAGACTCCCAAAATACATTTACTGGAGTACTGAAAATAGCTAATACTGTTTGGCTGTATAGACAATGAATATTTGAGCTCTGCCAGATTTTTTTTAAACTTTAAAAGTACCCCCCACACCTCTGATCTTATTTTGCCTTTCACTTTTTCTTTGGAGGGCAGGAAAGTATGGTGACAGCATATTAATAGCCACCACTAGAGTCTTTTTTAAGTTTTGATTGCCAATCTACTGCCTGTAGAGCCAGATGGGTTTGGAGCTCAATGCATGAATGAGTCTATTAGTCTTGGATAGAGTTTCTTATGAGATGTTATTTACAGCAAGGCATCCTTCCAGGGCAAACTCTGTAGTCTGACCTTCATATCAGGACTAGAGGTTGACTGATGCGGTTTTTTTTCCAGGGTTAACATCAATTATTAGTAATCTGGAGACCAATAACCGATATTTGCAACCCGATCTGAGTGACAGCCTTTATGAACGTGTGCTGAATACATCTTGTTTATGAATTGACAACTCACGAGAGATAATAATGGATTAGGTTTACTATATTGTTGTCATTATCAATTCCGCTTATCAGTCCTATTCTTTATCAATTCCCTGACTGATTCCTGATCAGCTTTCTGTATAGGAAAAACAGATGTTTTTGTCATCAATGCAACTGTTTTATTATCTCTGAGTCTGAACACAGTGTAGAAACAGAGTACAGTACGGCAAAAGTCTAATCTGTCCGTCATCATCAAAAATGGATAACATAAAAGAATATTTGTACAGCTTTTGTTTTCAGTTAGAATATCTCAGTCAAAGAAAACATCAGCTGAGCCTGCCTGCGGGGTGCTAATTGTATTATGACAGAATATTTACCCTCCATAATGGAGATGCTGCTCAGTTGGGAAGTGGTGTGGAAAGATTGCATTTCTGAAAAGATGGATGTTGAAAGTATAGGAAGATGTTTAAGTGTATAAAGTCTTTCAACCCTGACTTGAAATGATCATTTTACAGACATTACAAGCAGCAGTTTGGTCATCTTTCTTTATTCTTTCTTTGTGATGAAGCCACACTTTGGATCATTTTGGATCCTCTTGTTCAAGGTGTCCAGAAGCAGAGAAGCAGGAGTTTGACACCATTGTTTTTCAATGTGCAACCATCAAAAAAAACATGCCAGCATGGATAAATCGATGAATTGATAAGTTATGAGGTATACTACTCTGATGGATTGTATGATTTCGAGCCAATTCAAAACTGGTACTGGATTCTAAATTCCAGCCCCTCATCCTCACCTTTCTGCATTTTTAGAAACTGTGATAATCTGGCCATGGGTCACAACTCTTCTCTGCATCCTGGCGCCGTCTCACTCCCTCCTGGAGGTAATATACACCCTGTAACTACCATTTTCTTCCTGTGTTTGTAAATCCTGGAAGACAGTAAGTAGCTGTGTTTCATTAAAGTCGAAACACGAAATTGCTAAATGTTGCATTAAAGATAATGCGAATTATGGACGTTTCCTTCAACTGGTTCAGAGGGAAAAAACAAAGCTGCATAAACATACTTTCTTTAAAAAATGGCAGTGTAATATTGTATTGCTGTAGGTTAATCTTACAATAGAGAAAGCAAAGATTATGACGAGAGAGAAAAAAAACAAATTAAAAAAGAGGTCGCTTATCGGACACCCACAAGAGAAAAGAGGACAGGAAGAAGAAGAAGAGAGGTATTTTTATAACTTGTATTAACTTATAATTGCTCTTTTATATCAGTTTGTCTTGACTGGCAGCGTGGAAACAGCAACTTATTTGGTAAAAACGTTGTCATCTCCTGTTTAGCGCATTAACTGTTTTTTGAAAAAGACAAAAACTACTTAAAGCGAGTGTAAAACCAGTGTATTTTCGAATGTTTTATCACATTTTGGTGTTTCCATCAAGTTTTTCTCATGCAAATCTTCAAAAATGCACATAGGGATTTGTTGATGGAAACAAAGCTACTCATAGTGATAACTATCATATGAACAGGGCACAAATAGTCCTGAAATAAGTCAGAAAGTAAAGCATGTTGTCCACTTGATGGGTAAACAAATGCTAAGTAATCCAATATGTTACTCTCCCTGGTTTTGTCCATGTGGTGTTTGAGTAAAGCAGCCCCGTAGTGCTGAGGTCTCCCGATGGCTATGCCTCAGTAATGAGATTGCAGTGGGATCAGTGCCATGTATATGAATGCATCCTTTTACCATTTTATTAGTAATGTTAGTTTGCCATGTAAGAGATGGGCTCCCATTGAAGAGGCAATTCTACGCATGGCTGCCTCCCCGTCTCTTTCAAACAGCCCTGCCGTCTAAACTGAAGTAAAATAGGAGATAGCTTTGATCCCTTATGAACACATTATTTTCATCTTGCACAAACTCTTTCCTTTCTCTTCCCTTTCTTTTGTTTGTAAAAAAAATATGCAAGCTTAACAGCAAGAGCACTGTGTTCCTGTCTGAATAGTTCCATATATCTATCCTTTCTCAGTACAATAGCATTTTAGCCAGCCCAGGTTCAGCGAGGCAGTGATTTGTACAATAGGTGGCCTCTTTCCATAGGGCGAGGAATGATTTCTAATTTCAGGAGAGCCTACAGCTTGGAAATTGCAGTTCTATCACACCACCACCCTCGCTGGTGAATACTGACAAGCCCATATCTTACACTCAAACAAACTGACATTGCTGAACAGTGCAGAGAGAGAGGTATGTAGATATGAGAGATTTGTTGTACACCGTCGTATCAAAGGAATGAGAGGACGCTGCTGTGTCCTTGTGGAGATCCTCAGGACTGCATATTAAATGTCATTGCCCCTTAATCATCCACTGCATCCGGGTGCTGGCTCTTTATGTGCTGTCACTTTCTATCCAGGGACAATGGACTGTTTTAAAGTCCCCTTCAGCCTCAATATGAGCATATGGTGCTAAATAGTGCGATGTCAGATTGAGCCTAAACTGCTGCGCATGGAGTATTTAAAGTTGAGAACATGACACAGTTTTTAGCGATGCATGAATGCACATGCACAAAAAAAGAACTGACTTTGTCCTAAGATTTAGTAGGAAGTGGACACTGGTACATGGACTGCATTTGTATAGCACTTTTGTTGTCTCTGGTGACCATCTGTTACCCATTCAAGGTGCATGCCAAGGTGCCACCTGCTCATTAGTTTAATAAACAAAGTCACACACCAATCACACACCGAAAGGGAAGGATACTTCGACAAGGATCGGGCCTCCAACCTTCGAATCTCTGGGCGATCGCTACCACCCACAGCCGCTCCTATGGGACGTGAATTGAGGTGAAGACAAATTTGAAGAAGTTGTGAATAGGCCTGTCACCTGACTGTGATTATTTGAGCTGACTGTGAACATTTTCCATGGTTTTTGGATTTAAAGCCAATTTTAGAAATGTGGCACAAATAGAAAGTGGCTTTGGTGCGTTTCATCAGTGTCCCAATTCCCCCCCAAAATTGGGACACTATGACAAAAACAATGCAATGACTTGCTAATACAGTATGAGGACAAAACAATCTAATGCTAAAGCTGGGAAATGTAAATATATCTATATACTCATTCTGATTGTGGTCTGTTTTTAAAAACATTTTATACAGCATGCCCACTTTTTGGGAAATGGGGTTGTAAGCTGTTTAGCTTAGAGCAAAGTTCTATTGATAGGTAAAAGTGGAATAAGAGAGCTTGGCTGTCTTGATCTTACTGCTGTTGGACAGGTCCGTCTGAATAAATGCACTAACCCTGACCCTGTTTCCTTGGTGCATATTAATTGTTGAAAATAAAACCAAGCTTCCTCATAGATTAATTAACTGTCTTGAACCACTTTTTTGCCACATAAAGCATAAGATAGAGCGAGAGGTGAAACATTGTGTCAGCAAACTGTTTAAAATATATTTATTTTTGGCATTTTTTGTGCTTTATTAGATAGTGCAAGAGCAGAGTGAAAGGGGGAGACAGAGGGGAAGACATGCGGGAAAGTGTGCTGAGCTGGATTTGAACCCGGCGCCGCCCGCTTACGAGGCTAACGCCTCAGGGGGGTGCGCCACCATACCCCCAGCAAACTGTTTAAAGATTAACCGACACTCCTTTCCCAACGATCGTATCATTTTGATGAGTATCCATTGAAATTGACGCAGCTATAGGCCTAGTCGCTTTAAAGCAGTTACACAGGCCGGTCCAAAACCATCTCTTGTTCAGTGTTTTCTGTGTAGAGTGAACAACACATTTTCAACACTAAGTTAACGTAGGGGTGATTTGTTAGTAATATAAAATGTCTTACTTTTGATTGAGCTATGTGTAAAATCAGTGCACAGGGGAAACACTTTTTTCTGAGTTCAATAGGGCATTCTAAGCAATCCAAGGCACTCCATAAATCACACTGCTCTTCTAAAGAGATTTGTCAATGATCATTCAAACACACTGCTATAATTATATACACATATGGGAACAGGAACCAGCCTGACCCTTGGCCTTTTTATACGTGCTGTTTAATAACAGCCTGACAAAACCTATTTCAATATACGGTCTGCGGTTGGCTGTATTTCTTGACATTTTTGCACTTTACATACAATATTTCCTGTGCATTATAATCACTGAAAAGTCCTTATAATTCTACCTTTGAGTTAAATATGAGGGAAAACACAGTTCTATTCAGGTGTAGATGTGTAACACAGGTCAATGGGTGATACAGCATCAGATGAGATACAGCTCTTTGTTTGAACATAATAAATATACCGCATCCTGTAAAAGACATTTTATTCAGTCATATTTAATTTCACTGCTTTATTGAATGCCCAAGGAAATAAAGTCTCATGAATTACTTCAGCATACTCTGGTAGTAAAACGATTGCTGTGGTTTGCATGATTTCCTTGAATTGCTCAGTTTTTTCCTACATTCCAAAGGAGTTCAGTGAATAGACCAAAGGATACTGTATTCAGTTAAAAGTGAAAAATGACAAAGAAAGGCAGCAAAAATTCTAATTTGGAAACCTGGAATCAGAGAATGTTTGGCCTTCACTATGTTTGTTTGAAAAATGATTAAAGTAGTTGCTATTTAATTTTCTGTTGATTTACCAAGTAATAAACCATCTAATTATTGTAGCTATAGATGCATGTAAACTTCCATATTTTGCTTTCAACCTTGCCAGTTGATGCTTCCTACCAACTGAGACATCCATTTACTACTTACAGCGTAGCAATTTAACCAAACTGTGCAGGATTGAGTCTGGCCTGAGATCCTTATTTCAAGATCTCTCCCTGTATCTCCTCCCTCTGCCCTGTCTCTGTTACACCAAAGGGAAAAGCCAGCTAAAAAATGAGTGGGCGTTGCATTTATACTCAAACGCTGTGTTTAATTGCCCTGAAATTCTGCAGTATTGAATAACTGACTTGGCACCACAGAGAAAACTTTTAAAATTAAAATTCACTCTTGACTCCAGTCAAGGTCATTGTGCTGTGATCCACTAATTTACCTGAGACATACACTACATAGATCCCCTGGTTAGTATGGAACAGCTGGAGTCTTTGATTGCTTTGTCCTCTGCGCTCATTTTCTCATGAATCTAATTTAGTATCTCAGAGGTGAAGAAGGAGGAGGGTGTAGATGACAGTTCACACTTTTACTTCTGTTGGGGTGAATATGCTTATTATGAGCTTTGAAATGCATTGAAAAGGGTGTTGTACGAAATCTGTGCTTGAGCTAAAAATATCTGCTGGTAACGAAGCATTCTCAGCACAGACTGTTCCCATATTTGCCTGCTGTTGCATTGTTGTATTTATAAGTCAGAAGGAACAGCCCATTGTATGGGCATTATCAGTGGTTATCACCACTATAGCTTTGAAGTGAAAGTACCCTACTACTCTGCCTATGAGATGGCTGAGTCGGTTGTCATCTTTTGGTAAGCTGGATCACCAGCAGCAGCAATGAAAACAATGCAGAAGTGCCTTAAACCTGCATTCTTGCTAATGGCCAGCAGGGGGTGACACCAACAGTTGCAAAAAGAAGTCCCTTTGTATGTAAGTCAATAGGAGAATGGAGTCTGGACATTGGGCATTCCAGGTCCCTGAAGCACTTGCTGTACTCATTTTCAGTATTAAGGCATCTGCTTAATACCTAAGCATCGGTTCTCACAACATCCTACTCTGCAGCTCTGTCAACAGACCTGTGCTGGTTATACAGTTGCTTTCACACGTACTTTTTCTCCCGTTAATAAGGCCCAATGTTTATTTCTCTGCATGGTAGTTGAATGAAGTGCCAATTCTCTTTCTCCCCTTCCATGCCTGTCCATCAGCTTTGCTGACAACAGTGACAGAGCAGGTCTGTCTGTTGACACTTAATGCTGGGCTTCTGTGGCCCTCTGTCATGTTATGATTGACAGAGATTATATGAAGCTAGATTTCTCTACAATATTCTATAAAAATGGATTTACCAGTGTTGACTGTGAACAGGAAATAATGGATTAAAGTTGTTTATGGCATACTCCATCAAATTCTTTTCAGTATCAAATACCAGCCCAGAGTCTGAGGAGAAATCAGTTGATTCTGGATATTATTATTGTAATTATTATTATTACATATATGATGTATTTCAGAGATATCTATCAAAATGTCTATTTTCATGCTCAGCTTGATGACCTTATTTATGTGTATATATGTATATTTATTTATATATTAAGATATTTTGTTGCTGACGACAGATCCTACAAGACAGCAGTGTGCTTTATGTCTACCAGTCAGATACTTTAGTAGTAGGGACTTGAAATGTTGAAATTGCTGTAATTTTATCCTTGCAGGCGTATATGAAAGATTGTTTGTTTCAGAAATGGTTTAAATTATAGACAGGATAAATGAGATATTAAATCAGTGCTTTACTGGAGCGCAGAGCTGAAGCTGCTGTATGATTTAGATGTTGCCTTGGACTCTCTGGAGGTAAACATTTCAGATACAGATGAAGCAAACAGCACAAAGTTTGGCTGTCAAGATATTCCAAACAGGCTATTACATTTCATTCCCTCCAGCTGCAGCCCTCCTGATGTTTGAATGAGCTTTGCCAACTGCAAACCCAGCGGGCGCACCAAACCTAGCATCAAAATGAGGCTCTGTAATGACCACTTAGTACTCACAAGAAACTCAAAGTGACTGTGCTGCTGCCACTGCATGCACCAAACGCATCCACATCTAATTTGAGATTACTTTCCTGGTAAATGAAATTAATTTATGGATGTTCTGTTTGTTAAATGACGTTCATTAATTGTTTTGTTTTTTAAGTAAACACTGTGCTTATAAAACAGTCAAATATATCTGATAACCACCGAGCGACTGAAACATCCAAACTCATTTCATATTTCCAAAAATTCCATGTGGGAAATTGTATTTATTCTTGGACCCTCGGACATAATTACTGTGCCGGCTTATCTGTCATCTAGGTGTCTGCTGCAGCCATGTTGATGATAATGTTTTTCACTCAAGCTCCATGATTACAGAGTTTGCATGATGCACCCTGCAGGTTCAGTTAGAGAGAAAGACTTGAAGTGAGTTGACAAGACTATTTTCAGGTTGTTTCACCTGATGTCCCAAAAGGACAGTACTTGGTGAAAAAAGGTTTATTTCCACCCACCCTAACACACACACACACACACACACACACACACGCATTTGGATCATTAATCCAAAAGTGGGCAAAGAGGTGGAGCGTGGGTGGTGCTGAGACGGGGCAAATGAAGCCTGGTGGCAGAAACACTCCACCTGTCACTTAAAGTGACGATGTGCTTAATTATGCATAACTCTAGGACTTCATATAATTTAATATTGGGTGAGTTATATAAAAATTGGATCTAGTGGGGAGGAACTGGCTGGTGGCCATTTGAGGAACTGCAGTTTGTGGTTCTTCCTCGTCTGCTTCGTCTTTCAGCACTGGTTGCTGCTTGGTTGGAAGTCATCTTGCCCTGTTCCCTCTCCCTGTATAATTTGTTTGTGCTCCTTACAGTTCAGCAAGAACACGTTGTCTCAGCACCTGAAGCAGAAGTTAGAGATTGTGCGGCACTTAGCCAAGATTGTACCGTAGATTGAGTGGAGATAGGCTGTTAGACTGGCGTAGTTAGAGTGAGTACAGGATTCGTACCCTCAACGAATAGAACCATTATTACTAAGTAGCACCGAGAACAAAGGAAGACGATGTGCTTTCACAGGTCAGTGCACACTAAAATCATTGAATAATCCATCAGCCATCGTTACTGTAAGGAATCATTCCACGTGAGTGCAGATAGAGGAAGCTGTCTTCGCATAGGGTATGATAATAAAAAGTCTACCCAGGCAGAACAGATCTAACGCTTCGGCCTATGTACGTTTTAAAGGAGAGCAGACTGTTCAACAGGTGATAATCCACTTGCGGTGACTTGCTCTTCCACATTAAATTTCACGTCTGTAGTTTCATGGAATCATCTCCATAACTTTATTCCCATAACCAAATTACTTTTTTGATATTGAAAAGTTTTGCAGTTTGAGTCAATAGCATTTGGTTTTATTCTAGCTTCAACAAATGAAGAGTACTTGTACGAGTGTACTGTCGATTGAGTCTGACAGCTTACTGCCAGAAAAAAGTCCAACAGTCTTTAAAGATTCATTAGAAAATGTTTAAATATGTGTCCCAAGCCTGTCTTCCGCTGAATATTCTCTCTTGCATTTCATTATTGGACTCGCCTCCATGACAAAGAGGTTATCAATTCTCTCAAAGTGTCACAGTTACTCCAACATGCGAGATTAAAGAGGGAAAAAGTACCTCGAAGGAAGCTCTGTAATTTCTCCCATTACCACCCACCCCGAGTGTAAGGCAAGTGCCTTTGAAGAAAAGTGCTTTTAAATTAACAAAGGTGATTCGAAGGACACAAACTTCCTACAGGGAAATGATTAAGAAATGTGTACATACCGGATGGATGCCCTCTCTTCTCTCCTGAGAATGATGATGAGAATTACCAGCATATAAAATAATATAAATGTTCATGACTAAACCACCTTGCTGTTCTAATTATCTTAGAGGAAAAATTCACCTTCTTTTATGTGGATGTCCAGTCAGAGTTAATGGTGTAGTCCACTGAAGCAATAGTGCCTGCTGTGCTATAGTTTAGCCTTATGTGCTGCATCTATACTAAAGGCTCTGTAGTCCAGACCAGCATGAACAAAAATTGAAAACAAATGCATCAGTGCCCATAACATTCCCTGCACTCATATTATGTGATGCCATTTTATGTTGTAAGCATAACTAGTTTGCAATTGAAGAGCAAAAAAAAGAGAAATTCCATTTTTGTGTGATGAATTGAAGGCACGCCACCAGGCTACGTCACTGTTACGTCAGATGACAGCGCAGGATGCAAGAACAACAACTGCAAACTCTGCTTTCACTGTCAATAAATGCAAGGAGGAATTTAATGCTTCTTCAATTACAGTTCATCATTACTGGGTCTTGACTGCCCCTCCATAATAATGTGTTACTGAATATGATGTTTTGTAGTTTCAATGTTTAAAATCTTGCTTACCTTATTCTGCGATGAATAAGACTCACAGGGAATACATGATGTGCCGAATATCATTTCAGTGCAGTTCTAGTATTAATCAAGTTTCAAGACAGGTTTTTATTCATTATTTTTAACATCATTATAAGAGATGTCTTTCAGCCTTTGTGGATCCAAACAGACTTGCTTGAGCTGAGCGTCACAGTGACCACTTCGACCTCACAAGGGCAAGACTTCTTCCATTAGCGCTGCTTTGTTTTGCTTGAAAAAACAAAAGGCTGGCAATAAAAAGTGTGTATTTCCATGTTTTTGAAATGAGATGACAGTATAAAAGGTTATTGATGGATGGAACGGGACAGATTGAAGGTCCTTGCTTGAAGGTAAAAGAGAAATGATATTCATTCACAACCTGAGAGAATTTTTGAAGTAATATTTCTGAGAAAAATTTATTCTGCCAAAAGGCAAAGAAATAATTCAACTGGTCGTATTTCAGTAGTTGAATTATTTCAATTTCACATAAGGATTAAATGTGAATCAAATCACCACAAGCATTGACATTATATGGTTTTAAGGCTTGTTTCAATACGATCAAAGGTGGAAAATTGATACCACTCGATGCAGGAAGTCAGGTGGCTAACGGAGAGCGCTGATGTCGAGCTCGGTTTCATGGTCTTGATGAATGTCTTTGTAATGCATGCTTTGAAACTCATTAGTCCCCTTTAATGAGTTGCATGGTAACCCCAATGAATTGGTTTAAAGTAATTTGTTTCACCTTAAATTATTCACCAGAACCCATCAGAGGTGAGGGAGCAGCGAGGAGAGGAAATGCAGCCGTCCTATAAGGTATTATACTATGATCCTGGGATTTTGCAAATCCCTGGAAATGTTACTCGGTTGTCCAAGCATGGAAATATTTTTGGATTATATTTGCTATTGTTTGCTGATATTTAAATTATAATTGTTGCCAGTGCTAGTTTGGTAACGACCGCTTGAAAGTCAAAGCTCAGCATCGAGTCAGCAGTAAGGCAGTGAGTATAATGATATCAAAGCTAATAGCAGTGATGACCAAAACTATGAAAACAAGACCTAAGTTTGTTTCAGTGTGGGAGCAATCATTTGTTATGGTAGCCTGAATAGAGGCATAAAGAGATGTGGGCAACAGAGTGATGTCATACAGAAGCCTTCAACACATTTCACAGCGTTGTTTTTTAATAACGGATTATTTGTCTACTAGGAAAATATCCGTACACATCTAAAGATTGCTTTTTATTATTTACCCAATCAGTGCACGAATGTTGTAGTATAACATTTACTATCTGCATTTAACTATTTAAAAACCTGTGTTGATTTGGTTTTAATATTTTATTGCCTAAAGCAGAACTCCTGTCATTGTATTAAGATATGTCTAACTACCCCATTGATAAATAATGAGTGGACAAATACTTTGCAACATGCAATTTAACGGCACTGCAAACACTTGTATCAGCAGCTGTGATTTGCATGTACCTGCATGTGTGTGAACTCGTACAGTATCTCTCATATGGCTGGCTTCTCCTCTCGCTGTGTACTCATAAAGTGACCAGACTGAGAGTTAATAAATGGCACAGGTTCAGGACAAGTTCAGAGACCTCCGGCAATGACAGCCTTTTATTTCTTTTTCCATGTTCAAGGACCCGAGCGGCATACAAATTAGAGGTAGGAATAGTCCTGCATGGATCCCCTGGGGTTTTTAACATCTTAATGGTTAAAACTGGTAGTCAGATAATTCTGGTGAATTGAGTGGCTGAGAGTCAGAGCAGCAGGTGTTGTTTTATAGAACACTTGGAGGTAGTTTGATTGACTTGTTTAAATGACCGATTATAAAATGATATAGTAGTAGAAGAAAACATTAAAAATGACTGCTTTGTGCTTTGATGACCTGACCTGAACACTGGGAGCCTGCTGTGCTTTATCAGAGCTGCATGACCTCTACAACTTCTCTGTGCTTTACTCTTAAATGTTGTTAAATACTTCTGCTGGCTGATCATTTCAAATATTACAGTCAATCAAAAAGTGTTTTTTGATTTTTAAATTGTGTGATAAACTGCAACAAATTATGAAACATCACATTAGTTTGTTTTTTTATGCAGTGTGAAATAGTCATGATTTTCCAGACTGTTCTCTCCTCAAAAATGTCAATATAAGGCGTTTATACAGGCAGCAATATACAACTTATATTTGCATTTTAGACTGCTGCCATCCTGCTGACGCAATAGCAATGATTGACGGTGATACAGAGTTTGAATGTAACTACTTCACTCCCGGTATTTATTTATTTACATTTAAAATTTTATAACCCCAAACCAGGAGATTTTTTGATCTGTGGCTTTGTAGCATTAATTCACCGAAACTGCAGCAATCGTACTTGTTGTTTGTCTATTTACAGTATAATACATACAGCTTCCATAACCTGTAGCTCTCACAATGTAGATTTTGGCAAACTGCCAGCAAGTTTTTCTCTCCATGTCTTTGGTGAACTGCATGTAGGTTTGCTTATCTTTGTCTGTATCTGTTGCACAGTGTGCTTTCCAACTTTTGCAATCTATTTAATTTTCTGCTATTGTATGTACAGTATGGCTTTTGTGTGCCTTTTTATATTCTGAGCACTTGGCAAGATGTTCGCTCTACATCTTTCACATGTAGCCTGCAGCAAACATTTAAATGGGATTTTAATTCGACATGTGGTAAATTTATTATGCAAATAATTACACTGATATAAAATGGGCTGTGAAGGAAGAGAGTGGTGGCTTACTAATAATTTGGGAATGATTGTATTTATTGCCTCTATGGTAATGGTGATAATTCAGTATCATTTATTGTCTTTCAATGGTGTCTTATAGGGATGAAAACATACACCAAAATATTGTGATACAGAATTAGGTTTTATGACAAAAACAGGCATTATCATGTTTTTTTCCACTTAAGCTTTTTATTGATTTACCAGAAAACATACTACTATACTGTGATATTGCTTTAGAGACATGAAACGACCTATCAGGATAGAAAGTTCTGGCTATGTCGCCAAGCCTTAGATTAACAAGGCACCTTGACACATTGTGTTTCACTATTCCTGTCCCTAAGATTGAAGAGGATAACGATTCTTCAGCAGCGCAGAAAATTACATCACTTTTATCAAAGGACATGCTGTTCTACCTACGTTTGATCAGGAGTGATTCTGTCAGTGCTGATGAGGCACAATGAGAGACAATGAGGAAGTGAGAGAGCGTGATGCAGCAGATTGGTCTAATTAAAACCACCTTTCCATTGGGATTTAATTTATCTTGCTTCTTTGTGGATGGTTTATCTGTCTCATTCGAATATTGGGTAGACTGCAAGAAAACGTTTTTGATGTAAATGCATATTTAAAAACCTTGCTGAGTGGATAAGGTGTGTGTTTGTGTGTGTAACTGCAAAGTGAGAGCCCTCAAACTGGTTCTCACTGCTCCTGTTGTAGGGGGAGGATGCTAAACAGACTGGGCATGATTGTAGTATAAGTACAATTATGAAGTGTGTTTGTATGTATGTGTTGTACTGTATACACTCAGTAAGGTGGCTCATTGAGAAAGCTGATGGCATAATTTTATTAATGCTCTATTCAAATAAACTTAATTTGTCACTTGTAGCCAGTAAGTTTCAGTCTCCTCACTCAGTGGCTTTTTGCCTTGACCACCCTACCTGTTTGAGAAGCCCATGTATTTTGATGCCCATGTTGGCAGGTTGACCTCTTCATTCAGGTCCATTTTATAGATATTTGGAGCTGGGGGGCAGTGGATCTTCAAGGGGGGATAGCGGGTCAACAGTAGATGCCACATAGAAGTAGTATATACGGTAAAAAATCTGGGATTCTGCAGATTAATTGCAGATATGCTGCTAAAAATTAGTTGTCAAGTTGTTCTAGTCATACATTTGTGATATTAATGAATTAATTTACCCTCACAGCTTGCCTGAGCAGCGTGGCTCAGGCATGGCTTACCTGCATATTGGCTGGGCACATCTTGAGTCTTGATTCTGGGTCTCACCTATTTTTTTCCTTCAGACGCACTCAGTAAAAATAGACAGTGAAATAAGTATGAGATAAGTTTCATATTGGCATCATACCAGCAACATTACACCTTTCACCTCAGTGTCAGTCCTGTAGTGTTTGTGTTTGTGCCAAATGTGGCACATTTGGCACGTTTTAGCTGAAAAAACTCCAGCGGCTTATCTATGGAATGAGATTTGTGCCAAAAAGATGTAAACAAAAAGTTAGTTATGATGACTAA
Source organism: Serranus cabrilla (assembly GCA_903364295.1). Lineage (NCBI taxonomy): Eukaryota > Metazoa > Chordata > Actinopteri > Perciformes > Serranidae > Serranus > Serranus cabrilla. The sequence continues at coordinate 388,322 of CAFUXE010001343.1, forward strand.
ACGTACCATAATACCAGACTTGACAAGTGTTAAAACTGTCTAATTATGATAATTAAAGGTAATTGAAAAATATCACATTTCAGCATGGTTCAGAAATAACGGAGTTGGTAATTTAGACAGTCAAATAGTCGGTAACTTAAAAGATGACTTTATCTTCTAATATTAATTTGATTACCAAAGCAGGCACTTCAAGATGAAAACACTGCTTGTGATCGACTTTAGTTAACACATAATGTTACGCCTGTATAACAGAAGGAACTATGTAACGCAGCATAACACATACTAATACAAATTATTGAAAGTAGGTCATTGTAGGATGTGTAATCTTAAACAATAACAAATAGGTCGGTATACGAGACTGAAATGAAACTTAAGCTCGTCAGCTGCCTTCTTTTTGCATTGTTGTCTTAACACTTAATAAATGTACCTTTTGTAATTTGTGTTTTTCTTAAGTTAATATGCCAATATGTTAAATTAGTTTTCCATGTGAAGGAGGCAATTTAACCCATACAGTACTTACATTTCTATTAGTCTGTGTAAATGTTTCCTCTGTAGGTGATGCTGACGGAGGACCACTGATGCTCAACATGAGAAGACAGAACTGCACTCAAAAAACACCCACAACTTGTCAATATGTTACCTCAGTTACTGATGTTTTCATGAGTCCCTTGCTGAATGTTTAGCATTAAATCACATTATTAAAAGCAGCCATTCATCAGCTTCTTGACTGTATTATCACTTTACATAGATTATACATTTATACCTTGGGAGAAGAGTTGAGCATCAATGCTAAATTTTAATAAGTGTTGTATCATTTTATATCTAACATTATCAGTCAGTAATAAAGACAAAGTTAGAGCAGATGTAAATATATTTTACTGAAATTATCAAAGTTTAAGGGACAAAAAGGTGGACAATTTTTAAGATTACACAATGTAAAGGCAGGTTCTCCGTCATGGTGAGCAGCTTGACCTGATGACTTGCTCTTCCTCAAAGAAGTGGACAATGTGGACGTGGAGCTGTAGCCAATGATTCACACTGTTACTGTGGGGCAAAATAAATGAGTAATACTTGCATCAAGTAATGAAAAATGTAACAAAACTGTAAAGAGTCAGATTTTTATTTGACATTTCTAGGATAAAGTGGAGCAAGGGATCCACACCTCAAAAATATATAACATTCTTCAGATTAATTTATTTTGTCCGACACAGCACTATCAATAAACACAAGTTTCAGTCACTGGTGGACTTCTGTCAGTGTCAAATCATAACGTTAAATATGCAAACTGTTTACAATAGCGCTGTGGGGGATTACCATTTTACATGTTTACCTACAGACACTGACACATCTGCCCTGAGAAGTAACCTGCAGACTTTCTAATTTAATAAGTCTGGGATAATCAAACCTATGAGTAGAAGTTATTAATAAAAAAATGATTTTAGCTACACAAGTCAGCTAATTACATCGAAGTAAGAATATTAACCACCATTACAGTCATTAAACTCATTAACGTTTAGTTAATTAAGTTTATCCATCCAAATAAACAACTTTTAGCCGAAGTTGAATTAATTAATATTGACTTGTTTGGCTTAAATTAATATCCAAGTAACGTTCAGCGTTACGCTGATTCACAGTGACCGGTGACATTACTGCAAGTCTCGAATACATCCAGTATTTCAAACGACCTTAATAATATATTTAAAAACACTCTGAAGCTGGTGTAAAGGTTTGGGGTATCTTACCTGAGTAAAGTAAGCTGGGACAACACCAACAGACTGGGACATCACCGCAGTGTCAGCCCGCGAGCCGACCGGCCGCTATCCGTCTCAGCGTAGCATGTAGCCTAGCTTGTTACACTCGTTAGCCCCCGCGAGCTCGGTAGCTTTTTTTTCCGCCGCAAAGAACAACATCCGGGGCAAGGGGTGTCACCCAAAAACTCGTCAGCCAATGAGGAAGCATTCCTCACAAAGCCCACCCACTCGAGAGGTTTGTGCCAAAAGTCGCAAGCAAAAAGTCAGGCAGCGCAAACGAGAAAGCTGACATTGAGAGCAAAAGTCTGATCAGTGTGAGAAAAAAAGACAGAACTGTAAACAAAAGAACTGATGTTAAGAAAACTGAAAGGCTAATTATTTACACAACTACACAAATATTTTGATTGCAAGTAATAGTTTTTTGCTTGAGTTAGATAATATCTCTCACATTTTTATTTTTTGTTTGCTATTTGAATTTTTTTGTTTACATCTTTTTGGCACAAATCTCATTCCATACTATGGTACCCTCCCCATTCCCACAACAGCTTCTAATAATATATGCATTGCAGGTTGCAAAGGATCATGGGTATTACAATTTGCTTAATAACTCTTTTCTGGAATCAGATAGCCCAGGGCTGATGTATATAAAAATGAATTGTATGATCCACACTTTCAAGTGATATGCAGATAAAATGTGCCAACTTGAATTTGAAGAAAGTAAAACTTCCAAAACCATGATTGAAGTACCTGTTTCCTGTGTCCAGTCTCAGGTGTGTTCCATGTCCACTGGCTGGCTAAACCTATGTATATATATTGATAGCGCTTTTCCGGACTATGGCACTATTTTAAATGTTACGATGAAATCATCTGTTTCGTGTTTGATGTTAGTTGCTCTGCTCAGCTTGGAGGTGAAAGGCTAACACGTGAGTACCTTGATTAAGGAGTAACCAGGTGTTAACATCCACTAGAAATGCTCTCCACTTTCATTGATTGATTAAATACGGGTTGCTTATGCATTGGGCCTCACACAGGTGTTAAATTAGCTGGAGAAGGAAAGTTGTTGCAGCTGTGTGCTTATGTTGTACATCTAGTTAACAAAGACTTGTTGTTGCCAAACTAACAGCTATTTTTAGTGTTGTACATTTGTTTGGCAGACCTTGTCATGGCCTAATGGTGGGAAATTTAGCAGCTAATTTTAGT